>JBBPBX010000853.1:21876-38099 GCA_038048925.1 Garcialebias charrua
GCTCTACCGCCCGACCTTCGAAACACCACCTCCCTTTCTCTGTTCAAGACTGCCCTGAAAACACATCTCTTTAGACTAGCTTATCATTAACTTTACTAAATGTATTTTTATTATTTTGCATTTTATAATCTTTATGTATTTTATATTTCAATTTGTTGCTGATAATGTTTGAACTTTATTGGTTTGTTAAGTGTCCTTGGGTGTCCTGAAAGGCGCTTTTAAATAAAATGATTATTATTATTATTATTATTATTATTATTATTATTATTATTATTATTATTATTATTATTATTATTATGTATAAATAAAAAGTTAACATTATGTATCTGAGAAGCCAGGTGAATTGAACAGTGCCTGTTGAATGGGAGGAGAGGGTCCAGTGTGGGTGCAGCAGGGTCTTCATGTCTTCATTTTCATGATGAGCCTCTCAAGCACTTCATGAAAATGGGTGTGAGTGCCACAGAGCAGTGTGTTGGTTAATCCCGTTGCTCATAGTCAATTATGTTGAATTCATACTTCTACAGACACGTCACAGCTGACTCAACACTATCCTGCCAGACGAGCAGTAATTAAAACCTTGACGCTTTTCCCTCACGTTCTTCTAGTTTAATATGCAAATCTGGAGGAAGGTGTGTTTGACTGAGTGTTTGATTGATGTGTTTGTATTTTTATCTTCACTTAAGTGAAGTGAAAGGCGCTTTTAAATAAAATGATGATTATTATTATGATTATTATTATTAAGTTTAACTATGTGGCTGAAGAAACTAATCAGAAGGTAACGCCCACAAAATACTGTGAGGCATCGAATAAATTCTATTACAGCCCAATAAATTTCAATTTTATTTATATAGCTCATAAAAACCCAATAAATGTCAATGTCAATTTTATTGATATAGCTCATAAAAACAACCAAAGCCGACCAAAGTGCTTTGCAGTCAAAACAGATAAAAATAAAAGAGTAAAATGCATTTAGTGCCACTAAAACATAATAAAGCTATCAGTAAATATACAACAATAAAATCTGCTCAAAATGTGTTCTCAGACTGTGCGAGGATCAAATGCCAAGTGAAACAGACGAGTCTTGAGCAAACATTTAAAAGTCTCAACTGTCTGATAATAAATCCTTTATTATCCTTAGTGGGCGGGGCACCGCTGGCCATCATGTTTTAATTTTTCATTTACCCTTTATTTATCCAGGTAGTCTCATTTTATTTATCCAGGTAGTCTCATTTTATTTATCCAGGTAGTCTCATTTTATTTATCCAGGTAGTCTCATTTTATTTATCCAGGTAGTCTCATGTTATTTATCCAGGTAGTCTCATTTTATTTATCCAGGTAGTCTCATTTTATTTATCCAGGTAGTCTCATTTTATTTATCCAGGTAGTCTCATTTTATTTATCCAGGTAGTCTCATTTTATTTATCCAGGTAGTCTCATTTTATTTATCCAGGTAGTCTCATTTTATTTATCCAGGTAGTCTCATTTTATTTATCCAGGTAGTCTCATTTTATTTATCCAGGTAGTCTCATTTTATTTATCCAGGTAGTCTCATTGAGCCACGAGAACTCATTTTCTTACAGCTTAAATTCAACGTGAGCCCAAACCCCTTTGTCTTGGAGCTCCTGAGATGTCTCTTCTCTTCACAGACGTCAGACTTTGTTCTAAAATAAATTGTTTGAGGCTGTGGCTGAGTGGTTAGAGCAGTCGTCCTCCAATGCGTTGGGAGTTCGATTCCACCTGCAGTCACATGCTGAAGTGTCCTTGGGCAACACCCTGAACCCCTCAGGTCCAGCAGAGTTCTGTCTGAATGGGTGAATGAGGCTCGGGTTGTTGTAAAGAGCTTTGAGCGTCTTAGATACAAAGGGGCTGTAGAAAGACAGTTTACATTTAACACGAGCACACGATGTTTGTGGACAATTTTTCAGAATTTAAAGCATGTTCAAATCAGAATTTGAATTAAGCATCACAGTAATGCTTAGATTTAAGGCTTTATCAAACTTTTCCATCTTCTGCGGTTCTCACAGATTGAACAGATTGATTGAACTCCTCCAAGAAGTCTGATGGAGAACATGACAAACTGAATAAAAACATCAGGGGCTTCAGTTGAAAAACGAGTCTTTGCTGTCGCTGTTTGGATCCTTCAGCCAGGAAGAGTTGGGCTCTCCACCTGCTGCAACATTTAATGAAGAAGTGTGGGACCCACATGACAACATCTGATCCGAGGAGAAGAGCCACTGGTGCGCAGCTTCTCTTCAGCCAGCTCTCTGCAGGGCTGCTGGTTGAGCTGCATTCCAACAGGAATTACAAGTTTATGCAAATTAAAACACTCATCTTCACTCAATTGTTCCATTTTGTTTTGTAGCGCTGCAGGTGTGACCCATGAGTCACACCTGCAGCGAGGCATAAAAGCAGCATCCAGCTCCATGACAGCAGCAGACTCTCACCTCCAGCTTCACAATCAGCATCCTGACCAGCAGCCTTCATCTTCCTCTTCCTCCTTCAGAAGTAAGAGCAGCTGAACACTCTTCTTCATCATCTGCTCATCCGTAAGGCTCTTCTTCCTCGGCATTAACAAACTTATTTTGTTATTTAAATGGTTTAAAGAAGGTTTTGGCCATTTTTCTGCAGCTGATTTTGTAAATCAATTACTGACCGTTATAATAATAATAATAATAATAATAATAATAAATTATTTATAACGCACTTTACATTTAACAAATTTCAAATCTGTTATAATTCTGTGTTTTTTTCTTTTCGTTAAAGTTACATTATTGCCCGCCTCCTTGAAGTTTCAAACAAGAATCAGATTCAGAATCAAGCTTTGCTGGCCAAGTATGCTCACACATACGAGAAATTTAACGGTGGTTACAGTTAGATTCTTAGTCCTGGCGATTCAGAATCGATTCTAAAGGTCCCCAAAACGATTTTTTTGTTTTACATTAAAATCCAGAAGATAAAGAAAATAAAACCATATCTCATAGTATATGAAAGAATAGATTAAATGAAAGGTGGCAGAAAGAAGAAGACATCTTATTTTATCTGCCCCTTTTTTCAAAAACAAAACATGTTCAAACAATCAATTCAAACAATAATCTTCTATAAGTAACAGAGCAAAAAGCTAATACTGGTTATTTAAGTTACAGAATTTAATGCATTCCTGTATTATTTGTTCCTATTTTTGGTATAAATATCAAACTATGCAAAAAATTTGATACATTAAGGAACCTAAAATTATTGTTTTAAATAAATGTTCCATTAGTTTACATTGTTGTTTAATGTTTTCAGCTTGTCAGTTACAAAACTGAAACTAAATTTAAGAGCATTTTAATAGAAAAATCGTTTCTGAATCAAAAATCGTTTCTGAATCAAAAAATCGATTTTGAATCGAATCGTGACACCAAAAATCGGAATCAAATCGATTCTCTAGACACTGAGAGATTTGCACCCCTAGTTACAGTAGCTCAGTCACAGAACACACATCCACAAAGGCCTACTCACAGCCTTACCTATAAAGAAACTTCAAAACTTTACATTGTGCTTTATATTAAAATGTTGGGTACAATGCTTATGCAGTAGTGGCAAAAAGACCAGGACAAGTGGGTGAGGAAAAACTGCCCCATCACTTCCTTGGGCTGGTTGAACTTCCTCAGCTGACGCAGGAGAACATACTCCGCTGAGCTTGTTTGACTCTGAAGCTGCCAGTGTTGCCCCAAACAGGTCTCTGGTGATTGTTGTGCCAAGGAGGACGTCACAGTCATCACTGTTCTGTCAAAATATTGAGTGCTGGCTGGACTGGAGGGGGGTGCTTCTCCTGAAGTCCATTATCGTCTCCACTGTTTTAGCTGTTTTCAGCTCAAGTGTGTTTTGGTTGTTCCAAAGAGCAACCTGATCGGCCATCTTTCTGTAGGCACTCATCGCCATCATGAAAGAGGCTGATGATGTTAGTGCCATCTGGTGGTGCAGTCATTGCTATACAAAGAGAAGACTATTGGGGAGAGTACACAACCCTGTGGAGCACCTGTACTGGTAGCCTGGATTCCTGAAGCGAACTTCCCCAACCTCCCTTGCTGCTCCCCACCAGTGAGGGTGTGGTTGATCCACTGGCAGGCGGGGGTTGGCGCACTCAGCTGGGTCAGTTTGCTGGGTAGTCGTTCTGGGATGATGGGACTAAAGGCGGAACTGAAGTCTCAGAACAGGATCCTTGCACATGTTCTTTGATGATGTAGCACTTTGAGATTTTCATTAATGAAAAGTGCGTTATAAATTGAATTCATTATTATCATTATTATTATTATGTTCGAGTTGCTGCAGAGGAACATGGACTTTCATGTTCAAAGCGTCATTTTCCGATCTGCTGACTTGGTATGCAAACTGCAGGGGGTCAACCAGGAGGGGTGTGATGTCCTTCAAGTGAGTGAGGACCAGTCTCAAAGCATTTCATGACAACAGAGGTTAAAGCAACTGTTCTGTAGTCATTCAGTCCTGTGATGGCTGACTCCTGTAGAGTGTTTGAAGCTACAAGGTACAAAACACAGCTCCAGTGAGGAGTTGAAGATCCGAGTGAAGACTGGCACAAGTAGCTTCATGCAGGTCCTCTAGCATGAGGGTGAAACTCCATCTGGGCCACATGCCTTCCTTGCTCTTTGTCTCTTGAACAATATTTGCACTCTGCCTCACAGATCTTAAAGACTGGTTGGAAGGGTGTGTCAGGAGGATGTGAACTGCTGCTTCATTGTTGGGTGGGGCTGGGACTCTTTAACCTGCAACAGATAGTTCATCGACCAGCTGATGGTCACCCATTGGTCACTGATGTTCTGCAGGCATTTCCAGACAGTTGGTGGTTCGCTGGTCAACATCAGACTGCACAACTTGCTTGAGTAGTTCTTCTTAGCCATTCATATGTATCTGTGCAGTATTCCTTGTTTTATTATACAGCACTCAGGCTTCATTCCTGTATACCTGCACAGTACCCGCTTCTTGGACAAGCACAGCTGCTTCAGTTTGGCATCAAACCAGGGCTTGTCATTGTTGTACTTTTTTCATTCATTCAACCTTTATTCAGACAGGTTAGTCTCATTGAGCCTCGAGGACTCACGTATTTAAAAGATAGACCTGCTTTTAACAATGATGACAACAGTAGACAATCATAATGGGAGACCAGGTGGGAACACACCTGTCCTCACAGAAGCCCACATAAGATGTCACATTTTCCATGTATTTGTCCAAGTTCCTTGTAGTTTCCTGAAGCCCACAGCATTTAGTCAGTTCCATATAGAGTCCTGGAGCCTCCCTTTGGCTTCATTAGTCCACCTCTACACAGTACTGCCCACAGGCTCTGAAAACTTGAGCTTCTGTCTTTTGGTCATGAAAAAATGTGTTAGACTGTGGTCAGAGAGGCTTTGGGCAGGATGGGGGACTGAATCATGTGCACCCTTTACCACAGTGATCTAATATGTTACTCTCTCTGGTGGAGCGGTTTAGTGGGCTGTCTGTACTTAGTTCGTTAGAGAGTTTAACTCTGTTGAAGACCCGCAGAAGGATGAAAACTGTCTGTGCAATTCACAAGCACTCAGTTCATGTTGGGATGACTCTGTTACTTGAATTTTGAGACAAATAAATGACGCAAACTGATTTTCTGTCCTCTGTGTCTTCCAGCTTTCTGTCAGCTGACTGGGCGCCTCCATCATGCTCCGCCCCCTGCTCCTCCTGGTCGCTCTGACAGCAGTGCCAGGTAAGAAGAGTTTATAAAGTGTTTCCAGTAAGACCTGATGAGAAGAAAGAAGCTGCTGCTGGTTCAGGACATGTGAAGACATTTCACTCCTTCATCAAGTCACACTGTTGTTCAAACAACTGACGGACTTGTCTCCTCTCATGTGTCTGTGTCTGCAGGTGATGCTGTAGTGAAATTTAGTGACAACAGAGAGTTCGACATCAGCTCCTGTCCCATCACATATTTTGGACAGAAATACGACCGAATCTACGTGAGTCAAATGAAACTGTTTGAAACTTTGTTGTATTTGTAGGTACTTTTTGGTCTCCATAACACACACACACACACACACACACACACACACACACACACACACACACACACACACACACACACACACACACACACACACACACACACACACACACACACACACACACAGGTTTGTTTTACTATCTTTGTGGGGCCATTGCATTGACTTCCATTCATTTTTCATTCATTTCTATAGCCTAACCCTGACCTTTACCCTAAACCTAACCATTACCAATACATACCTAACCCTAAACTTAACACATCCTCAATTCACACCTTAGTCCTAACCCTAACCCCTAACCCACAAACGGAACTTCTTCTTATGGGGCCCGGGCTTTGGGCCCCATAAGAACCAGTTGGGCCTCACAATTTGGTAAAATCAGAAAACTGGGCCTTACAACGTAACATAAACAAGGACACACACACACACACACACACACATACACGCTCACACAAATACTCCCACACATGCACTCCCAGCACACACACACAGAAAAGTTTGTCTTTCTGTCTTTACAGGGAGTTTGAATTTACTTCAATTCATTTTTTATTAATTTCTATGACCTGACCCTAACTACGATCATTACCAGGACATACTTATTCATAAACCTAACCATGACCAGTACATCCCTAACCCTAAGTCCTAAGATAAATATTGTTATTAATTGATTTTTATATAAGAAAGTTTCTATTCAGTGCCATGGGACAACTTCTGTCGGGACTTGGCACTATACAAATAAACTGATCTGAATTAAAATTAAACCTACCCATTACCAGTACATAACTAACCCTAAACCTAACCATTACATTACATACTTAAACCTAACAATTACCCATACATAACCAAACCTAAACTTAACCATTACTAGCACATACCTAACCCTAAACTGATTCCTTACCAATACATACCTGACCCTAAACATAACCATTACCAGTACATACCTAACCCTAAACCTATCCCTTACCAGTACATACCTAACCCTGAACCTAACCATTATTAGTACATACCTAACCCTAAACCTAACCACTACAGTACATAACTAACCTTCAACCTAACCATTACTAGCGCATACCTAACCTTAAACCTAACCATTATGGTACCTACCTAACCCTAAACCTAACCATTGCCCATTAATAACTAACCATAAACCTAACAATTACTAGCACATACCTAACCTTAAACCTAACCATTACAGTACATAACTAACCTTAAACATAACCATTACCAGTATATAACAAACCCTAAACCTAACAATTACAGTACATAACTAACCCTAAATCTAATAATTACCAGTACATACTTCACTCTAAACCTAACCATTACCAATACATATCTAACCCTAAACTTAACCATTACAGTACATAAATAACACTAAACCAAACCCTTACCAGTACATACCTAACCCTAAACCTAACCATTACCTGTTAATAACTAACCATAAACCTAACCATTACCGGTACATAACTGACCCTAAACCTAACCATTACCAGTACATAAATAACCCTAAACCTAACCATTACCAGTACATAACCAACCCTAAAGCTCACCTTTACCAGTACACACCTCACTCTAAACCTAACCATTACCAGTACATAACTAACCCTAAACCTAAACATTACAGTACATAACCAACACTAAACCTAACCCTTACCAGTACATAACTAACCCTAAACCTGACCATTACCACTACATAACTAACCCTAAACCTAACCATTACCAGTACATAACTAACCTTAACCCTATCCCTTACCAGTACATAACTCACCCTAAAGCTAACCATTACCAGTACATACCTCACTCTAAACCTTACCATTACAGTACATTCCTCACCCTAAACATAAACATTACCAGCACATAACTAATACTAACCCTAACCATTACCAGTACATAACTAACCCTAAACCTAAACATTACAGTATATACCTCACTCTAAACCTAACCATTACAGTACATAACTAACCCTAAACCTAACCATTACAGTACAAAACTTACACTAAACCTAACATTACATAACTAAAACTAAACCTAACCATTACCAGTACATAACAAACCTTAAACCTATCCCCTACCAGTACACAACTAACCGTAAACCTAACAATTACCAGTACATAACTAACCCTAAACCTAACCATTACCAGTACATAACAAACCGTAAACCTATCCCTTACCAGTACATAACTAACACCGTAAACCTAACAATTACCAGTACATAACTAACCCTAAACCTAACCATTACCAGTGCATAACTAACCTTCACCCTAACCATTACCAGTACATACCTCACTCTAAACCTTACCATTACAGTACATACCTCACTCTAAACCTTACCATTACAGTACATACCTCACCCTAAACCTAACGATTATAAGTACATAACCAACCCTAAACCTAACCATTACTAGTACATAACTAAGCCTAAAGCTAACGATTACCAGTACATAACTAACCCCAAACCTGTCCCTTACCAGTGCATAACTAACCCTAAACCTAACCATTACCAGTACATAACTCAGCCTAAACCTTACCATTACAGTATATACCTCACCCTAAACCTAACCATTACAAGTACATAACTAACATTAAACCTAACCATTACTAGTACATAACTAACCCTAAACCTAACCATTACCAGTACATAACTAACCCTAAACCTAACCATTACCAGTACATAACTAACCCTAAACATATCCCTTACCAGTACATAACTAACCCTAAACCTAACCATTACTGGTACATAATTCAGCCTAAACCTAACCATTACCAGTACATATCTCACTTTAAACCTTACATTACCAGCACATACCTCACCCTAAACTTAACCATTACCAGTACATAACTAACCCTATAACTAACCATTACCAGTACATAACTAACCCTAAACATAACCATTACAGTACATAACTAAACCTAAACCTATCCCTTACCAGTACATAACTAACCCTAAACCAAACCATTACATACACACACCCTACTTGCAATGTGTTTTACGGGCTTTTTAACTCATGGAGTTCTACCTGACAAATTACTGTCTGTCATTTTAGTTCCGATTGTGAAAGATAGAGCTGGTAGAATTAACAGTAGGGATAATTACAGACCTATAGCCCTGGCCAGCACCTTATCTAAGGTGCTGGAGAGGGCTATTTTGAACAAACTGGAAGGATTTCTGCTGACCTCTGACAATCAGTTTGGGTTTAAACGTAAACATGGAACAGACTTGTGCATCTTTGCTTTAAAAGAAATTTTAGATTTATACAACAGACACCACACCTCCATTTTTATGTGTTTTATTGATGCCTCAAAGGCTTTTGATTATGTAAATCATGAAAAGCTGTTTTACAAATTATATAAGAGGGGTGTCCCCAAATGTTTGCTGAGGATTCTTGTTTTTTGGTATGCAAACCAACAAATGTATGTTAAATGGGGAAACTCTGTATCGGACCCCTTCGGTGTCTCAAACGGTGTGAGACAGGGTAGCATCCTGTCTCCCTTTCTGTTCAATGTTTACATGGATGACCTGTCAAAGCTTTTAAATGACTGTGGAACAGGTTGTAGGGTGGGAAATAAGGTCATCAACCATCTTATGTATGCCGATGATTTAGTAATCTTCTGTCCCTATTCTGCTGGCTTACAAGAACTGCTGCAGGTGTGCTCTGACTATGGAAGTGACTTTGATATAAAATATAATGCGAAGAAAAGCAGCATCATGATTGTGCGGAGCAGAGAAGACTCCAAGTTGATGTTCCCTGACTTCTTTCTGTCGGGCAACAGGCTGGATGTCAGTGATGAATATAAATATTTGGGGCACTATTTGACTGCAGACCTGTCAGATGATAGAGACATTTACAGACAATGCCGTATGCTCTATGGTCAAGCTAACACGCTGATCCGTAGGTTTGGAATGTGCTCAGCATCTGTTAAGATCCAACTCTTTAAGGCCTACTGCACTCCTTTGTACACCGCTCACCTGTGGAGACGTTATAAAAAGAGCAGCATGTATAGACTAACTGTGGCATATAATGATGGCCTTCGAATGATGCTGAGGGTACCTCGATGGAGCAGTGCAAGCAAAATGTTTGCAGATGCAGGTGTGCCTACCTGCCAAGCGGTGCTGCGTAACCTCATGTATAGATGCATGTGTAGATTGTCTGTATCTGAAAACTGCATCATCACTACACTGACCAACCCTGGACTAAGCTCTGTGAGATATTTTTCTATTTTGGGGACTCATTGGCGGATGAGCCTCTATAGGAAAGCTTTTTAGTCTTTTATTCTTATTTTATTTTTTTATAGGAAAGCTTTTTAATCTTTTTTATGTTTTACTCTTTTTATATACATATATGGATCTTGTATTGTATCTGAAATAAAGAAACTACTACTACTACATTACCAGTACATACCTCACTCTAAACCTTACCATTACCAGTACATACCTCACCCTAAACCTAACCATAACCAGTAAAGGATCAGGTGCTCTTGATAGTTCCAGAAACTCGCCTTAAGCGCAGGGGTGACAGGGCGTTCTCTGTAGCAGGACCAAGACTCTGGAACGAGTTACCGCTGCTCATCAAACAGGCCCCCTCCCTCTCGGTTTTCAAATCCCGGTTAAAAACTCACTACTACTCCATCGCTTTCAATGCCAGCTGATTTGTACTGGATCGTTTGATTTATGATCTGCAATGTTTTTATGTTTTTCGTGTTGTACTTCATTGTATGTGTTGCCTGTTGCGTGTTTGTTTGTCCAGCACTTTGGTGTGGACTTGTTCCTGTTTAAAGTGCTTTATAAATAAAATGGTATGGTATGGTATGGTAAACCTAACCATTACCAGTACATAACTCACCCTAAACCTAACCATTACCAGTAATAATAATAATAATAATCATCATTTATTTAAAAGCGCCTTTCAGGACACCCAAGGACACTTAACAAACCAATACAGTGTAATACAGAGCAAACATTATCAGCGACAAATTGAAATATAAAATACATAAAGATTATAAAATGCAAAATAATAAAAATACATTTAGTAAAGTTAATGATAAGCTAGTCTAAAGAGATGTGTTTTCAGGGCAGTCTTGAACAGAGAAAGGGAGGTGGTGTTTCGAAGGTCTGGCGGTAGAGCGTTCCAGAGGTGAGGGGCAGAGCAGGTGAAGGCCCTGCTCCCCATGGTGGAGAGGTGGGCAGAGGGTACATGGAGATGTAGTGAAGAGGAGGATCTGAGAGAGCGTGATGGGATGGAGATTTGTAGGAGGTCAGATAGATAAGGAGGGGCAAGGTTGTGGATAGCTTTGAACGTGAGGAGTAGAATTTTGAAGATGATGCGTGATTTAACCGGGAGCCAGTGGAGCTGCTGCAGGACAGGAGTGATGTGGTTATAGTAGGAGGAGCCAGTGGAGCTGCTGCAGGACAGGAGTGATGTGGTTATAGTAGGAGGTTTGAGTGATGACACGGGCAGCTGAGTTCTGGACCATCTGTAACTTGTGGAGAGATTTGTTGGGGAGGCCGTAGAGAAGGGAGTAAATGGTAAATGGTAAATGGAGCTTATTTATATAGCGCTTTCTAGCCCCCTGTGAGGAGCCCCAAAGCACTTTACAATACCAACCATCCACCCATTCACGTCATCCTGTCTATGTACACGTGTACGTGTACATACGTGTACGTGTACATACGTGTACGTGTACATACGTGTACGTGTACATGCGTGTACATACATGTACGTGTTGGATGGAGTTAGGTTTTGATTACAAGTAGAGCTGTGTGTCATCAGCATAGCAGTGGAAATGGATGTCGTATTTGCGTAAGATGTGACCTAGTGGAAGGAGGTAAATGATGAAGAGGAGGGGTTAGCCTTGGGGGACACCCGTGGAGACAGGGGAAGACTGGGAACAGAAGGATTTAAGCTGAATGAATTGAGTGCGGTCAGAGAGATAGGAGGTGAACCAGTCTAACGGGGTACCTGAGATGCCAATGGAGGTTAGTCTGTTGAGGAGGATAGAATGACAGATGGTGTCGAAGGCAGAGCTTAGATCAAGAAGAATGAGGATGGACAGAAGACCAGAGTCAGCAGCAAGAAGGAGGTCGTTAGTGATTTTTACTAGGGCTGTTTCGGTGCTATGGTGGGGGCGAAATCCAGATTGAAACTCTTCATAAATGTTGTTGGACAGGTGAGAGTGAAGTTGACTAGCAACAGTTTTTTCAAGGATCTTGGAGATGAAGGTATTGGAGATTGGACGAATATTACTGAAGTTGGTGAAGTCAAGACCTGGTTTCTTGATGATGGAGGTGATGGCAGCAGATTTGAAGGCTGTGGGAACAATGCCAGAGGTTAGGGAGGAGTGGATGATATTAGTGATGATAGGGAGCAGAGACGGGAGACAGGATTTAACAAGAACTGTGGGGAATGGGTCAAGTTGACAGGGTGAGGACTAGGACTTGCTGATAATGTATGCAATGTTATCAGCAGAGGGGAAGGAGAAGACAGAGAAAGGGAGGGAGGGGGGAGTTCAACATGGATGTTGGAGGCAGTATTTGGACCAAGGTGTTTATGAATTGAAATAATCTTTTCATTGAAATAAGACATCAGGGAGTTGCAAAATTCTGTGGAAACCAGTACATACATCACTCTAAGTCTGACCATTACCAGTACATACCTCACCCTAAACCTAACCATGACCAGTACATACCTTAGTTCTATTTCTAACCCACCAATCGCACTTCTTGTTTTGTGCCCATAAGGAGTAGTTGGTCAGAATCAGAGTCAGAGAGTCTTTATTATCATTTGCACCACATGTGGTACATGTGATGAAACGAGATTATGTAAACAGGGTCCCGGTTACATCCAACAAAAAAAAGTAAGAGAAAAACAGTAACATCTAGAATATAACTAAGAAAAACTAAGAAAAACAGTTGGTCCTCAAAATGTAATATGTATTGTAAAATGGGCCTCATAAGTAATAAAAACAAATATGCAAAACACACAAACACAGAGGAATCAGCCATATTGTAATATTGTGTGTTCTGCAGGTGAATGTATCACAGCCCCGCTTTGTGGCTTGTTTCGATGGTTTCTACAACCCTACCACCAGTAAAGACTGTGTGCTGGGACCAAAGCCAGAAGTGACAACAGAGCAACAAATTGTTGGGATGTCAATGATTATTCAAATGTTGATCCAACATTCACTCCCAACCATCCAAAGTCAACTGAACTGCTTCGTTAGCTTTGCTCTGGGCAACAATGTAAGTACTGTTTGTGTTAGTATGTATAGTATTTCTAATAGAGGCGTGTACATATCATGGTTTTTGAAAAGAACAACATGCTGAATGTTTTTTCTCTCTGCAGTATGCAGTTTATCTGGTAAACTTTGGAACAGAAGCAGTTGTGGGTTTGAATTACAATGTTCCTGTAGGGACAGCAGTAAGTATTTGTGGGTGGAAAACATTAAAAATAATTCACATCCAATATGTAATCAACATTTTAACTATAAATGTTTTTATTTTGTTGTATTGCAAAATTTTAGAAGTTAAAGTTTGGTCAGTTTTCATTATATCAGTATTATTTCAGTGGTCTCTGCTCTGTGGTTGAAACACAGTTTGTTGTTTTGTAGACAACAGATGTTTTTGTACAAGGGACTTTAAGTCACACGCTGAATGTTACAAACACAATGAAAAACGGACAGTTATATGACTTCACAGATGTGAGCGCCTGCAGATATAAAGGTCAGTAAACCTCTGGATTCAACTGTTTTTAATGTACACATGATAAAATACTGAGAGTTTGTAAACTAACAGAGGCCTTTGTTTCTCAGGTGTGGTGTATGGAACTGGTTCAACAACAGTTAATACTTCAACCTGTGAAACCATCACCTGCAACGCCACTGCATCCCTCAGTGCCACCACCTGTGGACCCATGGAGACTTGTCTCGGCAACAACATGTAAATATGTCCCCTTTATATTCATAAGAAAATGGGCGGCCGTGGCGTGGTGGTAATGGCAGTCGTCCCCAGATCGGAAGGTTGGAGGTTCAAATCCCGGTTCCCCACACCATGTGTCGTTGTGTCCCTGGGCAAGACACTTAACCCTGAGTTGCTCCCGGTAGGACTGGAAAGGCGCCTTGCATGGCAGTCTGCTGCTACCGGTGTATGAATGCGTGAATGAATGGGTGGATGGTTGGTATTGTAAAGCGCTTTGGGGCCCCTCACAGGGGGCTAGAAAGTGCTTTATAAATAAGCTCCATTTACCATAAGACAGAGCTGCCATCAAGATGAATTGTTAGTTTTTCTCTGTTTCAATGGAGATCCAGTCTGTTTTACAGACAGCTTTTATTGTGAAGGAGCAACAGGAAGTGCTGGGTCAGATGCAGCTGTGATGGAGCAAACAGATGAGTGAACAGTGAGGCTTGATGTCCAGCTGAGTTGTTCACATGAATCAGGCGTCAATAAAATCCTGACTGCTTCCTGCTGGAAGCTCCACATGATTCAGTGGGCGGAGCCTAGAGCCTCCATCAGGTCCACATGATTCGGTGGGTGGAGCCTAGAGCTTCCATCAGGTCCACATGATGCAGTAGGTGGAGCCTAGAGCCTCCATCGAGTCCACATGATTCAGTGGGTGGAGCCAAGAGCTTCCATCAGGTCCACATGATTCAGTGGGCAGATTCTAGAGCCTCCATCAGGTCCACATGATTCAGTGGGCAGATTCTAGAGCCTCTATCAGGTCCAAATGATTCAGAGGGTGGAGCCTAGAGCCTCCATCAGGTCCACAGGATTCAGTGGGCGGATTCTAGAGCCTCCATCAGGTCCACATGATTCAGTGGGTGGAGCCTAGAGCCTCCATCAGGTCCACAGGATTCAGTGGGTGGAGCCAAGAGCCTCCATCAGGTCCACATGATTCAGTGGGCGGATTCTAGAGCCTCCATCAGGTCCAAATGATTCAGAGGGTGGAGCCTAGAGCCTCCATCAGGTCCACAGGATTCAGTGGGCGGATTCTAGAGCCTCCATCAGGTCCACATGATTCAGTGGGTGGAGCCTAGAGCCTCAATCAGGTCCACAGGATTCAGTGGGTGGAGCCAAGAGCCTCCATCAGGTCCACATGATTCAGTGGGCTGACCCAATAGCCTCCACCAGGTCCACATGATTCAGTGGGCGGAGCCTAGAGCCTCCATCAGGTCCACATGATTCAGTGGACGGAGCCAAGAGCCTCCATCAGGTCCACATGATTCAGTGGGCGGATTCTAGAGCCTCCATCAGGTCCACATGATTCAGTGGGCAGAGCCAAGAGCCTCCATCAGGTCCACATGATTCAGTGGACTGAGCCTAGAGCCTCCATCTGGTCCACAATATTCAGTGGGCGGAGCCTAGAGCCTCCATCAGGTCCACATGATTCCGTGGACGGAGCCAAGAGCCTCCATCAGGTCCAAATGATTCAGTGGGCGGAGCCTAGAGCCTCCATCATATCCACATGATTCAGTGGGTGGAGCTACAGCCTCCATCAGGTCCACATGATTCAGTGGGTGGAGCCTAGAGCCTCCATCAGGTCCACATGATTCAGTGGGTGGAGCCTAGAGCCTCTATCAGGTCCACATGATCCAGTGGGTGGAGCCTAGAGCCTCCATCAGGTCCACATGATTCAGTGAGTGGAGCCTAGACCCTCAATCAGGTCCACATGATTCAGTGGGTGGAGCTTAGAGCTTCCATCAGGTCCGCATGATGCAGTGGGTGGAGCCTAGAGCCTCCATCAGGTCCACACTGGCTTTCAGTCAGACACCTACAAGGGTGGAGAGCCCCCTGCTAGCTGCAGCCCTCAACAGCAACTCATCATGTTTGTTTCTGTCTCCATCAGGTGTGCCATCACTACAGCTGCAACCACGACCACTACTACACCACCCACAACTACTACTACACCACCCACAACCACTACTACACCACCCACAACCACTACTACACCACCCACAACCACTACTCACCACCCACAACCACTACTCCACCACCCACAACTACTACTCCACCACCCACAACCACTACTCCACCACCCACAACTACTACTCCACCACCCACAACCACTACTCCACCACCCACAACCACTACTCCACCACCCACAACCACTACTCCACCACCTACAACTACTACTCCACCACCCACAACTACTACTCCACCACCTACAACCACTACTCCAGTAGCCACAACCACTACTCCACTACCCACAACCA
>JBBPBX010000853.1:54782-73572 GCA_038048925.1 Garcialebias charrua
TATATATACTGTATATATGTGTGGGGGGGTGTTGACACTATTTATCTGAGGAGCAGACTGCCTTGAGTTTATCTCTATCGAAGACTCTCATCTTGAACAAGCACAAAGGCGACAGTGGAAAGGAAAAACTCCCTCATGAAGCCCCCAGTATACTGTTCTTTGTGCCCAGCGCCGCTGGACTGGCGTGAGCTGCGCGCAGGCAGTTCATATTATACTCTGTGCAAGCGCAGCTCTCTGGAGTGCAGGCTACAGGACAAATTGAGGTCGCTGATTGGTCATTTGCTGACACGCGAGGCAGTTTATCAACGCGCGCGCGTAGGCGTAGTAAAATCCGACCTTGGCGCGCTCACGCCCGTGATCAAAGGCTTTTGCCGCGGCGCTCCCACGGCGCCGAGCGGCGTGAGGCAAAAGAAACAGGTATATTGGGGGCTTAAGGAAGAAACCTTTAGCAGAACCAGACTCAGGACAAATGGTCATCTGCTTCGACCAGCTGGATTTGAGAGGAACAGGATGGAGGATATACAATGGCAAGTGGAATCTTGTCAAAAAAAAAAAAATCTTGTCAAAGTGATCAAAAATTTCAATCTGTTTTGTTGTTTTCTGTGAATCACTGTAATTTTAATTAGTTTTTCAAATTTCTAATACAATTATATTTTAGTATGGTCAGGATAAGTCTTCTGTTTGTGTGTTTGTTAATGATACTTAAAGCTCTGCTCTCGTAAAAAAAAAAACGTGTTGGACATGACTTGTGTGAATAAAACAGCTGAATCGGTGGGTTCAGTTTCTGGGATGTAATTTTTTTACAATCATGTTGCCCTCATTTTTACTTACAGCATTCAAGTTTGTTTATGAGTGAACCAAATGTATCCAGAAATAATACAGCCTGTTTGAATTTGATTCCATTTATTTAATTCACTTAATTTATAGCTCAAAATGAAAAGTCATTTCAGAGCAATATACAAAAATAATAAAAAAAATCAAATCATTAATTCAGATTTAGATCAAAAGAATTCCTGACTCAAATACAGTCAATTCAGTCCAACTGTAAAATAGCATATTTACATTGAGTACATTATGTACAAATCTTCTCTTTCAAATTATTTTTGCAAAAACTCAGTTGATATGTTTTACGTTGCATTTACAACATACTGTACATTTAGGGATCTCTCTGTTTTGAACCAACACAGTTGTTAACAATGATACGTGATGTTTATAACTCAATAAATATAAAGATTTGTGGAGCCAAAAAGGAAACCATCAGACCTTTAGGCTTGAAGCAGTGTTGCTCAGGACCACTGTTGTTGGTTAGACTTTTTTATTTTGACGTTTGGTGACACATGGTGCCTCAGATTTTTACAGAACACTTTGTGTTTATTTCTTCACTGAACAAAGCTGAGGTGCTAACTTAGAGTAATGAGCCTGATCTGAACAATTTATGTTGTTCAGGAGTTAGGCTATCAAATTTTAATACTCTGGTTAAGTTTTTTTAAATATATATTTTTAAAACAAATGTTTTACTTTAATTTGAATGATTAGAATAGGATTAGAAACTAGAAAGTTCCTGGAGAAACTTTGACGGGGACTGCCACGTGGCGGCCATTTTTTAATTGGGGTCTGCTAACCGTACCAAATTTTAGCTCAATGGCAAAACATCAAGGAAATTCAGGAGGGCTGTGATCAGTCTTACATCGGGGAAACTAAACAGATGGCCCAGCACAGAAGATCAACATCATCAGGTCAGGACTCTGCGGTCTACACTCATCTCCAGGCCAGCGGTCACTCTTTCAGGGATGAAGATGTTCACATCCTTGATAGAGAGGAACAATGGTTTGAGAGAGGAGTAAAGGAGGCCATCTTTGTGAAAAGAAACCGTCCATCATTAAACAGAGGTGGAGGCCTCCGGGTTCAACTGTCCCCCACTTACAATGCTGTTATTGCTAGTATCACTCAGCCCTCTGTGAATAGCAAACAACCATCAGGGTGTTAACGATCCATCGTCAGGCTGATGGTCCTCCTTGATCATGTGAGCAGCTGGTTTCGGCTGTCATCAGCCAACTGGTTGATCCACTGTGGGAGGGTGCTATTTATAAGACTGAGCTGAACACAGCTTCTCAGACTGAGGAAGTCTTTCGGACGAAAGACGAAACGTTTCTACAGTTTTTTTTTTTGCTTTGTTTTGTTTTTTGAATGTCCAGAGGACCAGACTTAGCTTTTTTGGATCAAGGAAAATCATTTTCTCTTTTAAGCTATGGTGGCCATCTTGGGATTTTTGAATTTGGGTGCAGTGTTTGCTTATAGATAACTTGCGGCGTGCTGTTTACGCTGACAGTTTTAGAGCGGGGGCGTGTGTGTGTGTGTGTGTTGGGGGGGGCAGAGACACAGCCACACACTGTTTGCACCTACAGTTTTTTTTGTGGGGGTCGGGGGTTCAGCATAATGGTTCATGAGGGGAAGAGGCTGCCAAGCTTTTTAGCTAGTGCACCTGTATTGCAAGCCGCTAGCTTAGCATTAGGTCAGTGTCGACAGGTGGTTGGCGGGAGGGGGGTGCATGAAGTTCGGTAGACGGGGCACTGCAGGGTTCTGTTGAGGGGCCAGGGCTCCCTGCTTGTAAACTAGTAGGGGAAACACTGGCTCTGCTATAACCACTCCAAATTTCAGCTTAATATATAAAATTAGCTGAGTTAAAGCCATTTAAATTTAGCTTTGGTGGCTATCTTATATTTTTCTAAATTAATTATTTATTGGACATTGCTCTCAGCTACACACCAAATTCCAGCTTAATATATAATAATGTGTATGTATTGTCATCAGTGTATGTTCATATACATTGGCAAAATTGGCTCTCTGCATTTAACCCATCTACCACCAGGTGGAGCAGTGGGCAGCTATTGAAAGCACCCAGGGAGCAACTGGGGATAAGGTTTCTTGCTCAGAGGCACCACGAGATGTGCAATGACCGGGGGGAAATGGCTAATTTACAGTATTTTTCTTTTTAGGTCAGGTGACCATCTTGGATATTTGAATTGAAGTCTCCGAAAAATTACTAATAAAAATTGCATCTTTGCAAATTACATCACTATGATAACTTGAAACGCTATTAAAAGTAATAGCATACATCAGGGCACCGAGCGGTCATTTTGATAAAAAATTTGTGGGGGGTACACATTGCGGTTCAGGCTGCATTATAGTTGATGGAAGAGTAAGATATTCATTCATTCATTCAACCTTTATTTATACAGGCTAGCCTCGTTGAGCCACGGGGACTCATTTACAAGAGGGACCTGTCTCACTCACACCCAGGGTCAATTTAGAGTTACCAATCAGCCTAACATGCATGTTTTTGGACTGTGGGAGGAAACCGGAGCACCCGGAGAAAACCCACGCATGCACGGAGAGAACATGCAAACTCCACCCAGAAAGGCCCCCGGACCGGGATTTGAACCGGGGACCTGTTCGCTGAGAGGCAGCAGCTCTACCAGTTGTGCCACGGTGCTGCCTTTAATATAAAGTTAAGAAACCCTTATCAGGTGGATAATAATAGGTGGCTGCCTTAGTCCCCAATTAGTCACTGTATCTTAAAGATACAACAAGGTAAAGAGTAGAAAAAGAAATCTACACATTCTGATTTGTCTCCAGAACATACAATGTTTAAGTTTCTGGTTTCCTTTTACAAAATGCTGTTAATATCCATTTCACATTTCCTTTCATGTGGAAGTCAGTCACTCAGATAACTCTGAGACTTGTTCATTTGGCAGGTCAGCCTGTAGGGCAGCTCTGAGGTTAGCCCAGAACAGCCTGTGTTTGGCTCTGTCCTGAGGCCATTCCAGATAAGTGTGGCGTTTCATCATGGCCTTGAGCTGGTAGTACTTGGATGGGATCAGGTATTGGGGCAGAGGCTCAAGCAACACTAGTACAATGTTGTCCGAGTCGAGGGAGAGTCGTTGGTGGCTGGCAAAGTACAGCTCATAATGGCACCATTCACTCTTAATGAAATGAGCGGAGAGCACAAATACAGAGCAGCGACTTTTCTCCACACAGTTGATGATGTTCTCAACGATTGATTTTCCTGGTACAAAGTTTTTCTCATGGTGGCAGATTCTGAGCCCTCCTGCAGGACCTTCAAGGTTGGGAATGAGGCTCTTCACCCAGTCTCCATCATGCTGGCTGTAGGACACAAAAGCATGATACTCGACACTCATCAGATCTTCTGGTTGAACTTGTCGCATTCTTGCCCTATGTTTGGCTCTGGTCCACTGCCAGATCATGCCCATGTACCAGGGAACATCAAGATGTTGGCACAGAAAGAAAAAATGTGGTGATCAACACCACTGCAGGGACCAAGATGGTGACCGCTAGGAGGCTAGTGTTGCAGGAGACCTCAGAGATCCAGAAGCCTTTCAACATGGAGCCTCTAAGTGTCTCTGGATAGAAGCAGTAGTAGCCATGTGGCCAACTCAACAGTTTAATACCCTTGTCCTTTTTATTTTCAGCCTCAATGCTAAAGCTAATGAAATCCCTCAGACCGCAAGTACAGGCGAACGGGTTGTGACTAGCATCCAGGGTTTTTAGACTGGAGCAGCTTTCCAACTTGCTACGTGAGGGGGCATGGAGGGAGTTTGACTTCAGAAGAATCTCTGTCAGCACGGGAAAGGTATTGCATGATGGCAGATCTCGTAGCCTATTAGCATTTAGGTTCAAGGATACAAGGTTTTTGAGTTTATAGAGGATTGGTGGCACCACAGAAATCTGGTTGTTCTGCAGGTCCAGTATTTCTACACCATTTGGTAGACAATTAAAGATGGAGTCTGTCAAGCCTCCAGAGGAAATGTTCATAACCCTGATATTTGGTGGCCACAAACACTCAGACAAACCATCGTAAAGCAGAGAGTTGACACTAAGGTCCAGCTGTTGCAGTGAAACCATGTATTTTAGACGCTTACTCAGTAACTGAAGGTTCTTCAGATTGTTACTTAGGAGAGACAACTTTGTTAGGTTGCTCAGAGTCTCACATTCAACAGTTTTCTGACCTTCCAGTCTGGAAAAAATGGAATCGTACAGAGCACAGTAGGAGAAATCAAGCTCGAGGATAGGACTCTGTTTCTTTGGGCAAGTCATGTGTATGATTGAAGTCTCTACTACTGTTAGGTGCTTTACTGGCATGTTGATAAAAAAATTGTACAAGGCTTCCTGAGCAAAGAAGAAAGACTTTACCACCCCCTGCCGGAGAGTGAAAGACTTCATGGTAGATGTCTCGGTCACTTTGGTGTCAAAAATGGGTGGTTCTGTAATAGCGGACTCATCGGTGCTCATATGGGAAATAGATGTACGCAGAGCGGCATTGACACATTCAGTCAAGTCTTTCCAAATAATCTGTATGTTGTTGAGAGAAAGGCGAGTCGTGTGGATTTCTGCAACCTCAGCAAGCTGCTTTGTTACATTTTTGTAGCCTCCTGTCAGATTCGTAATCTCTACATCAACAAAGAGAGACAAAGCATCAGCAATCAGATCATTGTGAATTATTTTTCCTTTATTGAAGTGGATATTAAGGCTTTGAGCATGGACGTCCATCAGGCTGCCTGCTTCATAATAATGTTCCTCCTCCAAGGAAAGGGTCAAGCTTTGTAGTTTTACCCTGACAACGTTCTTAAAGTCACCTACAAGGATGCTTTTTGCTCCAAGTGTCAGATTCTTCAGTTTTACCAGAAAAGTGAACTCCATACCCAGCGTCATGTTCAGAAACTTGTTCCAGGCTAGGTTTAGCACCACAAGGTTTCCTGTATGTAGCAGGTACAGTTGACCTGACAGGTTCTTCAGCGTATTGTGTGACAGATCCAGATCTTTCAAATGTGGCGTGTCCACAAACGTCTCTGCATCGATCAGCTCCAAACCGTTCCACGACACATTTAAGACACTTAGGAGGGTGACGTTTCTAAAGTCTCCTTTGTGGAGCTGGTGTATGTGGTTGCATGAAAGGTCGAGATATTCGGCTGTTTGTGGCAGGTCTGTTGGGACAGACGAAAGGTTCATGGATGAACGGTCTACGATGCTGTCAGAAGATGAAGCAGATAACTGTAGGCCCGCCAAAGCAGCCGTTGCCCAGAAGATGACAGAGGAAAGCGTCATTGTTTTACTGGATAAAAAAGAACATACAGATACATTTTAGCCAAACAGAAAGGTGTTAATTAAATAAATACATGAAAATAAATCACATATTTATGGGTTTGTTATAACTTTGAGTGAAGTAGAAATAGCCTACTGCACATAGCCTCCCATCACTTATCATTTTCAAAACTATTTTTGCAAACATGAAGCAAAAGAAACCTAATGTCATAAGTCATTAAAGGAAAGCTTTAGTTAAGTGAATGTTTATGAAGCATCCACACTATTGTGATCCATTTTTCTTCCAAACGTTTTTTGGCGCAATTCTCATCCAGCAGTTTTCAAGATTTTTCAACAAATCGTTTATCAAAAATATTCAGCTTTTTCAGGATAATCCTGCTATGGCTTTTGGTATTGGTGCAACTTTAGCTTTTTGAAATATTTAGCCTTCTGCCGTTTTTTTTTTCTCATGAGAAATGAATTGAGCTCATTTTACATCCTTCATATCTTTAGGTCTGTTTATAATGTTTTACTGCTCCTTTCACATTTTGTTCTGCTTAAGCTTCTTTCAGCTTCCTTGAGCAAATTTAAACTTTTTTCCAGCTAATTTCAGCTACATTAAGCTGTTTTCTTTCTGCCAATTAAAACATTTTTGTTCCTAAATTCTTTCTGTTAATTTCAGCTTGTTATGCTTCTTTCAGCGTCTTTCAGTTTCAGTTATTTCAGTTGATATTTAGCCGTACGCTAGTTTTAGCCTTTTCAATTACATTCTTCCCCCACTCATTTCAACATTTTTCAGCCTAATTCAGCAAAAATATGCTCTCTCCGCTTCCTTCTGGTAATTTAAGCATCATTCTTGTTTTAAAGCTACTTTTCAACAGGTTTTTTGGTGCTAATTTCAGCTTTTTTCTGATAATTTCTACTTTTTGTGATGATTTCTGCTTTCAGCAAAATTGGGCAAATGTGTTCTTTCTGCTTTCTTATGCTAATTTAATCTTATTGTAACTTTTCAGCTACTTTTTAAGCATTTTAAGCTAATTTCAGCTGTTTTCAGATAAATTCAAGTTTTTCATGGTAACTTTAATCCTAATTAACTCATTTCTGCTATTTCAGCCTGTTATGCACCTTTCAGCTTTTTCTGCTAGTTTCAGCTTTTTCTACTATTTCAGCTACTGTTTAGTTGCTTTAGGATAATTCTAGCTTTTTCAGCTATACTTCCACATTTTTTGCTCATTTCAACTCTTCCTTCCTTTTCAGCTACTTTTCTTTTTTGGGGGGCTAATTTCATGTTTTAAAACTAATTTCCAAAATTGTGTGCTCGTTTCGTTTACCTAAACCCAGTTCAAATAACTGTTCTTTTTACTTTCTTCTGCTAATAGGCTTTTTTTGTCATTTCAGCTAAATTTCAGCATTGAAATTTCAGCATTGAAATTTCAGCATATTGAGCATGCATCAGGGTAAATTTCAGCATGTTTTTTTTTTTTTACGAAGTATCTACAGTACTGCATTCCTATTGTTTTCACAGTCTCAAGTGGGATTCTATTTCTTGTAAATGTTTTATGTCATTCACTTCTATTTATGAGAACTAGCACAATCTAAATATTGAAATAGTTCACGTAAGCAACATGTGTATTACTTTAACAAAACTTTATATCCAAAGACAGAGAAAAGGGGTGCACTAACCTGGTGAGGTCAAATATATTGCTAGTTGAAGTTTCACCGTTCCATTTGATTTTTTTCTCACTTTATTCCAAAAGGTTGAATTCAACTACAAAGGAAAGAAAGAAAAAAAGAAGAAAAAAAAAAGTACAAAAACAGATCTGCTGCTGATGCACATCTGTAAATCTGGTAGCAAAGCTGAGGACAAAAGACAAGTGAAATCTACCACTTGTATTTATGCTCAGTGTTCACTTCCTCTTTTCACTTCCTCTTTAGTCACTGAGCTTATAATAAAGGGTTCGAAAAAACAAAAAATGTTGGGTATTATTGGTCTTAAGATGACTTTTAGCTCATTATTTTATTTATTAGTAAACAGTTCTCAGATAAAATATATACTGGTACTTGATTACTGATTGAGATTTAAAGGTTTGGTTCTACATAAAAAGCATTTTGCATCACAAATTGTGTGAAACATCACTGCATATTTTCTGGACGGTGACTAATGTTCAAGAACATAGTCACTTCCAAACCTATGGAGTTAGTTTGCATAGACTTTTGGACTGCTGAACAGGACAACAAGTCTGTGGATGTGCTAGTTGTGACCGATCATTTCTCTAAGATGGCACATGCCTTCCCCTGCAAGAATCAGACTGCCAAGGAAGTTGCTCATCGTCTCTGGAATGGTTTCTTTCTCATTTATGGGTTTCCTCGTCGTATTCATTCAGATCAAGGGGCCAACTTTGAAAGCAAGCTAATCAAAGAACTTCTAGACATGGCTGGAGTACAGAAATCCCATACGACTCCTTATCATCCCATGGGAAATGGTGTCGCAGAGCGATTCAACAGGACTCTAGGAGAAATGATCAGGTCTCTTCCCTCTCAGCCAAAAGCAAAATGGCCACAAATGTTGCAGCTACTCACTTTTTGCTATAACTGCACGGAGCATGAGACAACAGGGTTTGCACCATTCTACCTTGTGTTTGGAAGGATCCCTCGTCTACCCGTTGACGTTATGTTTCAGCATGCCCTCACCAATGATGCTGTTGTCAATTACTCAGACTTTGTTTCTCACATAAAGAGAGGTCTACATGAGGTTGCTCAGATTGCACAGAAGAGCAGTGCAAAAGCCCAGGCTCGTCATGCCAGGTTGTACAACCGCAAGGTCAAGGGTTCACCTCTCATTGTTGGGGACAGGGTACTAATAATAATAATAATACTTTATTTATAGAGCCCTTTAAAACAACCACAGCTGCAACAAAGTGCTGTACATAAAATCAAGAACATCTAAACACATAAAAATAAAACAGTTGTTAAAACATTAAGATCAATAAAAACAATAAAAACAGTGCAGAACAAAATCAGTCTGTGCTAAAAGCCAGAGAGAGGTGTGCCGGGAGTCTACCCCTTATGAGGTTGTGTCAGTCAAGCCAGATATCAATGTCTACAGAGTCAAGGATGTTCTAACAGGTAGAGAGAGAGTTGTCCACAGGAACCTGCTACTCTCTGTTAGCTTCTTGCCCTGCGAGGATGATGAGGACTGTAAATCTGTGCACTCTGTCAGTGATGCCGCTACACATGGTAGTGGTCTACGCCCTAATGTACCTGACATAATGGAAGACAGTGATGTTCGCACAGTCAACTGGCTAATGCAGACTGGCAATGATGGAATCCTTTCAGAAGATAGCGACTCATTTGACCGGAGATCCAGTGCCACCCAGTCTGACCATCTCACGATTGCCACATCCAATCCAACCAGTCATCTAATCCCTGTCCATGATGTTGCCCACTCAACGGTTGACGATGTGGAACACTCTCGACATTACCCAGACATGTCCTCTCCTGATAATGTCCTCACAGACTAAGCCCTTCCTATTGACAATCCTCTAGACATTGATGCCCCTGTAACAACTGCTCTGGAAGGTGACTGTTCAGACACTTCCATTCCAGGTTCCAGACTTCAAGTTGTTTCCACACTACCTAAACGTCATGTTCTTAGGGACCGTGGGTCAATCAAGCCCCCCAGACGTCTTGTTTGTGAGATGAATGACCATGCAGTCGATGAGGCTTCTTTATCTACAGTGTCAGTTAGTTCCCTGATTCAGTTCTTTTCAAGTGCACTTTCGGTTTAAGTAACAGGGTTATGTGTGTGCTATTCAAAAGAATGCTTGAGTAGTACTTTTGAGGTTACAGGAACAGTGTTTACAATTCAGGGGTGTAACAGGCACCTTTGAGTCTGTGTTTAGTTAGGAGTTTGATCGCCTCCTTTCTTTATATACTCCTTTTTGGGAGAGTTTTTGAACTGACAGATATACCCAGTTTTGTTCCTGGTATTACAGTTTTTGTTTGTTTTTACCTTTATACACCCATTTTTTTTTTTTGCTTTGTTTTGTTTGGTCTAAGGAATTACTCTTCATATTTAGCAGAATTTCAGGGGGGTGTATGTAACAGGTATAAACACTTTGATTATTTTGTAATGAAATTCTTGCTAAAATATGTATTACAGCAAACCCTCGACCTACGTCACCCGCGACCTACGGCAACTCAGACTTACGATTTTATCATATTTAATAAAAATATGATAAAAAATAAAATAAAAAAAATATTATTATATTTTTTTTTTTGTGTTTAAATGTTATTAATTTCATGTGTATAGCACTTTGTTGCAGCTGTGGTTGTTTTAAATGGCTTTATAAATAAAGTATAATTATTAATATTTCGTTTTTAATTACAATTTGATCGTATTTACGCAACTTCCGGTCGTTTCCGGTCGCCATTTTACAATTGTCTACTGCGGTCAATGGAGCTCTAGACGCTCCTGTCAGCTGGCTTTAGAGGACCGTGTGTCCGTTCAGGGTTGCCTCATACGGATAAATTTGCTGGAAACACTCGGTCAACTCTGTGGACGTCTCAGGCCCGGAGGAGCAGCCGCCGATCGCCCCGTGATCGCTTCAACAACGCCGCCCGACATGCTAAGGACAGCAGCTAACAGAGCAGCTAACACAGGCGAAGACACCAAGCCGACATGCCGCGGAGGGGCCATCTGCGGCCGGGAACTCGCCGCAAATGTCCGCCTGGCAGTCGGGGGACACCGAGCTAACGCGGAGATACAAAGCCGACAGCCTTTTTGAATGAACTGACATGCTAACCAGTGCTACTACTAATGGCGGGGCCTAACCGTAGCTAACGCCGAGCAGTTGTTTTGGATGGAGGATTATCGCGGAGAAACGGCTTTCAGTAAGTTTTTTTTTTTTCTGGCTCCAAATGTATGAAGTTAAGAAGCTAACAGTCATTCTTTTAAACAGTTTTGACCACGTGTGTGCGTGTGGAGCGTAAGGAAGCTGGGGGAGCTCGCACCCGAGCTGATGCTAAAAGACGAAGGCAGGCTTTGACCAGCTCAAAGTAAGACATTATATTTTTTATTTATTGTACAGTACTGTATTCATTTACTGTACAGTTCTGTGCATGTTCATGGCCTAGTATGTCTGCTTGTTCAGTCTCATGCCATTAAATATGTGTGCGGCGCTCCGTTAGCGGTATAGCCGCGACCTATGTCAGAAACGCGGACCTACGACAGGCAGGTGTTTTTGGTCCGCGAGGTACGACAACATCGACCTAAGTCACACACGTAGGTCCCTATCCCTGACGTAACTCGAGGGGTTGCTGTATAGTTGTCCTACAGTGTGTGGTTTATAAGCGCCCTCTACTGGTTGGCTATAAATATGACGTAAAACCGGAAGTTCCCCACAGTCTGTCTAGCTCTCTGCTGTGGTAAGTCATACAGTCCGGTTATCTTACAAAAGTATCATAAAGTATGCTAATGTAAATGTATTGTAATATACACAGTTTATTGTAATATACACAGTTGTGCATCAACATTGTGTTGATACATAACCGTTGATAGAAAACTGTTGATGCATGTTTGGTTTTATATTAGTTGCTCATAAGATAATAAATTCATAAATGTTACTTTCTCTAGATGGCTATACCAGTGGAGGAGCTAACTACATTTTGTTTGTGCTGTGAACCACTCATTTTGCAGGTAATTTGTTATATAAAATGTTCTGAGTTAAGTCTGTTATGTTAACGGTCATATATTGTACAGCCACGGTTGAACGTTACCATGACGACACAGCGTTAACTGCTATTTTTTTGTGAACACAAAAACAAGGCTGTAAGACAATTTAATATTTCATTTTAACTGCTGTCTGTATTTATTTTTCTAATTTCTTATTCCATTTATAAAAACTACTAAAAAGAAAAAAGAAGAAGTTAAGCTAAAATAGGGTTAAAACCAGATTATATTAAATCCATGTTAATTTTAAAACCACTATATGATCATATGTTAAAAAGAGTATTGTCTGAAATTGTTGTAAGAAAAGTTTCACACAGTCTGTCTAGCTCTCTGCTGTGATGGCTACACCAGTGGAGGAGCTAACTACATTTTGTTTGTGCTGTGAACCACTCATTTTGCAGTAAAGTTCCACTTCATCCAACCAACTGGCCTCTGAGAGTGGGATTATGACAGGACGGGTACACAACTGTTACACACACACACACACACACACACACACACACACACACACACACACACACACACACACAGACAGACAGACAGACAGACAGACAGACAGACAGACAGACAGACAGACAGACAGACAGACAGACAGACAGACAGACAGACAGACAGACAGACAGACAGACAGACAGACAGACAGACAGACAGATAGATAGATAGATAGATAGATAGATAGATAGATAGATAGATAGATAGATAGATAGATAGATAGATAGATAGATAGATAGATAATTAGATAATTTCCTCATATGCATTCTTTCCTGTTCATAGATCTAACATTTTAATATATGCAACACTTTTTTCTTCATTCATTCAAGGTTAGTTTTGTTGAGCCACGAGGACTCATTTACAAGAGAGTCCTGCTTTAAAAACAAAAACACAGATGAGGTACAGACAATAATAGACAGTCATTTAAAAAACAAAATAGTAAGTTAAACTAAAGTGGAACACAAAAAGTCAAATCACACTTTTTTTAAATCTCATAATCTTTCTCTTAATCAAACAAAGTTAAGTCAGCACCTCTGGAAAAATTCTTATTTGTTAAAACGTTTAATCTTTTATCCAAAAGACTCTTCAGACTTACCGTATTTTTCGGATTATAGGTCGCACCGGAATATAGGTCGCAGTGTCCAATTATTGCCAAAAAATTGGAAAAATCCATAAATAGGTCGCACCGGTGTATAGGTCGCACCTATGTCACTGCCGACGTAACGCGTCATCCACCGCTGACGCGCCGCGTGACCGCTGAGTCAACCCGGCAATATGGACCGAGTGTTTAGCTCTGCTGCTAATGTCTGCCTGAAGCTAACAGAAGCTAAACACGAGACGATTCCATCTCTAAAAACACGAATAA
This sequence comes from Garcialebias charrua, assembly GCA_038048925.1. Classification (NCBI taxonomy): domain Eukaryota; kingdom Metazoa; phylum Chordata; class Actinopteri; order Cyprinodontiformes; family Rivulidae; genus Garcialebias; species Garcialebias charrua. The sequence continues at coordinate 67,970 of JBBPBX010000853.1, forward strand.
AAAAATCGAATTTTATGTCAAATGTTTTGTCGAGACCATAGTAACGTACATTAAAGCTCCTATAATTACAATCTGTAAGCAGAAAAAATATACACCGAGTGGTTTTGAAGCTATTATAACCAGAGGTGTCAAGTAACGAAGTATAAATACTTCGTTACTTTACTTAAGTACAAATTTTAGTTATCTATACTTTAGTAAAGCAATTATTTTTCAGCCTACTTTATACTTCTACTTCTTACATTTTCACGCAATTACTGGTACTTTCTACTCCTTACTTTTTAAAAATAGCCTCGTTACTTTTCTTTCATTTTGCCGTTTTTTTTTGTAGAATATAGATATTCACGCAGGACTTTCCAAAAATTGAACATAAATATCCGCATCAGCAGCCGTCGTCACTCACCAGTGTTGCCAGATTGGGCGGTTCACCGCGATTTTCCTTCTGACTTTTGCGGGTAAAGAGTGCTTTGGGTGGGTGGGACTCTATCTGGCAACACCGGTCACACCGGTGTTTACGCGTGTGTCTTTACATCCGGGGCAGCGTCGGCAGCGCCGGGACCCTCCATCAATGTAGAGGCGTCTGCGGCACCGGGACCCTCCATCAGTAGTTGGGGCGTCTTCTATAGCAACTTCATCCGGCGAAGCCATGCTGTCCGTGACGCTGACTTGCTAGGGGCTCTGCTAGCGCTAGCATTAGCGTCTCGCGAGACAACGTTACCTCTCAACGAGAGATATCGCGGGAGTTTAATATCGCGAGATCTCGTACAACGAGATCTCGTTACAGGTAGTCCCCGATTTACGAGCGAGATCCGTTACAACGAGGCGCTCGTAAACCGGAAATCTCGTAATTTGGAACGGTTGCCATGTCTCTCGTAAGTCCGGAATTTCGCTCGTAAATTGGAACGGTTTCGCTAGCGCGACTACAAACACTCGTTTTTCATCAAAAAACTGCTTATGAGTGCATAAAAATGATCGGAAACGTGTGTCCATATGTTTAGCTAACTAACTGTGGTGAAAAAACACATGAAAACTCAGTATTTTTTGTGTTTTTTCCAACAATTCGCAAGCTCGTAAGTCTGGAACCTCGTAGATCAGAGCGCTCGTAATTCGGGGACTACCTGTACATGCCTAATATTGAGGTAAGCTGAAAGTTTTAGTTTTTTTTTATCAGTTGATTACTGACTTCTAGTGACCTAGTAACATACTAATGTTGTATAATGTTTTCTATGGTTAGGAGGTACTAGCCATGGAACTAGCTACATGCTCTGGGTTTGCTTGCTAACATTATTTCTCTTTTTTATTCAGATTTAAAACATATTTTCTTTCTGTCAGAGTTTTCACTGAACTTAACAAAGTTTTACTTCATAGACTACGTTCACACTGCAGGCAAATGCTCAATAATACCCCTATACAGTATGGTTATTTTAATATATTTAAATTTGCATTTAAATGTGTCTATTTTCAATGGGCATATATGCAGTTAAGACAGGTAGCTTAGTGCACCCCTAGTTTTTCAACATTAACAATATAATATAATCTAGTCTAAAAAAATGATTTTTGTGGGGGAGGTGGGGTTGTATACAATAGTATGTGTGGTGCAGCCTAAGCATTTGTCTTTGTTGTTGCTTTTTCTTACGCTACTTTTACTTTTATACTTTTAAGTAGTTTTGAAACCAGTACTTTTTTACTTTTACTTGAGTAAAAAGCTAGAGTTGATACTTCTACTTCTACAGAAGTAATTTTAAATCCCATGTATCTATACTTCTACTTGAGTAATGAATGTGAATACTTTTGACACCACTGATTATAACGTAAACAGAAGTACACAGATATAAAACGAAGGCTAACACGAGACGATTTTGTCTCTGAAAACACGAATAAAAAAATCAAATTTTATGTCAAATGTTTTGTCGAGACGATAGTAACGTACATTAAAGCTCCTATAATTACAATCTGTAAGCAGAAAAAATATACACCGAGTGGTTTTGAAGCTATTATAATGTAAACAGAAGTACACAGATATAAAAACGAAGGCTAACACGAGACGAGTCCGCCTCTGACACGAATAAAAAATCGAATCTCATCTCAAATGTTTTCTCCAGGACATAGTAACGTACATTAAAGCTCCTATAATTACACTCTGTAAGCAGAAAAAATATACACCGAGTGGTTTTGAAGCTATCATAACATAAACAGAAATACAACCACAAGCTAACAGAAGCTATGCTAATAAAAGATCGTTTTTTATTTTAATCTCAAACATAAAGCTACTCACTTGTAAACGTCCACACTGTGATTCCATTCTGTAAGTTTCAGAAAAATCCGCTGAGTGGTTCTTGACTTATCTTGCTAAAAAAACAGCAAACAAACAGAGCTAACAAGCTACATCCAGACCAGGAGGCCGACAGAGTCAGTCCGAGCAGAGGAGCTTTTTTCGGACATGAGCTGGAAACCATAGATATCATATATACACTAGATACCGCATAGCTTGCTCCCGGGCAGGATTTACGGCAGCCATCTTGAAGGCGTCCACCGCTCCACTCAGCCTTATATATTTGGCTGGCACAATAAAGTATCAGCGCATTTAATCAATCATAACACGCTGAATAGTAATGCTATTGTCACATGTTTAAATTTTAGGCATACAGCTATTAAAACTGCATGTATCCACAATATTCCTGAAGGTGGCACTGTATTTGCGATTATGGGACTTACTTCCGTTTTGACCCCGGAAGTAGAATTTCTGCATTGGCTCCTCGTTGTTTACTTGTTTATCTGTGCGCATCGTAGAAGTTCTGTTAAAGTTCTGTTTTCTGTTATTTTGAGCTAAAATTGTCATGAAGATGTCTTGTGGAGCTCTGGTACCTGTTGCGCTGTTCGTGGCTGTAAGAATAATCAGACGAAGCTGAATTTGTGGCTGCAACTAGTGTGTGTTGAACATGCTCCGAAAACAAAAACCTGCATCCTTCTTTGTGGCTGGGCTACGAGAAACCACCTGAAAAAAGACTCTGTATCCTCCAGAGGAACGAGAACACCAGGTATGATTTAAGAGACAGCTTTTAGTTTATGATTTTATGTAGTCAGTGATTAAATGATACTAATATTTTCGTGCATAACTGGCAAATAAACACACGCACCTATATACTGTATGTATGCTGTCTGTGTATATTTATTTATACTGTATATATAATATAGGTGTCTGTTGTGTTTATTTATATATATATATAATATAGGTGTGTGTGTGTGTGTGCGTGGGTTTCTTTTATATATAATCTAGGTGTGTTTGTGTGTGTTCATAAATGAACCCTAATGTTTGTATACTGTACTTTTCTTTTCCTCCTTTCTGTTATATTTCTGCATAAGGTGAGTTCCAGGGATGGTGGATGATGCTCCAGTTGGTCCAGGGATGGATGGATGAAGCTCCAGTTGGTCCAGGGATGGATGACACTCCAGTTGGTCCAGGGAGGATGGATGAAGCTCCAGTTGGTCCAGGGATGGATGACACTCCAGTTGGTCCAGGGATGGATGAAGCTCCAGTTGGTCCAGGAGATGGATGAAGCTCCAGTTGGTCCAGGAGATGGATGACGCTCCAGTTGGTCCAGAAGTTTGTGTGCAGTTATGTACCACAGCAACAAATGAGTGAAAATATAATTTCTATAAATAAATCTGCGTTTGAAGTGCATTTGGTGTTGCTGTGTTTCACCTTCTTTATTTCAATAAGATACGTTGTTTAATGTCTAATGAGAAGTTCTACTGCAAATAAAAAAACTAGATGTGATTGTTTTTTTGGCAACTTACCAGTTTAGTTTTTTATTGACAAGTACAAAACTTAAAAACATGCATGTTGCTGTGGTTCCTCCTCCAGGAGGAGATTGATAAGAATAAAAGCTATAATTATAAATTTTAGGCTGATTGTTAACTCTAAATTGACCCTGGGTGTGAGTGAGACAGGTCCCTCTTGTAAATGAGTCCCCGTGGCTCAACGAGGCAAGCCTGTATAAATAAAGGTTGAATGAATGAATGAATAAACTAAAAACATTTGAAACTGAATACAATATGAGAACTGTGGGTGATTTGATGTCTTTTAATGAAAATGATTGGCTGCAGAATAAATACCAGGTCAAATACACTCAACAAGAAATGATGGGCAGTTTCTGATTTTAAACAAACTGGAACAGATTCCTCATCATGTGGGACCACTGGACGACCACTGGACGACCACTGGACGACCACTGGACGACCACTGGACGACCACTGGACGACCACTGGACGACCACTGGACGACCACTGGACGACCACTGGACGACCACTGGACGACTGGAGCAAGCAGCAAACCCCTCCGGAATCCAAGACGATGGAACTCGGCCCTTCACTCGTCTGTACCTTAAAAAAAAAAAGAATAAAACTGTCATGTTTGCATCACAAAGTCTAAAATAAGACCAAGTTTGCTACTCAAAGTAGAAAGAATAAATACAGTTGCTCCTACATTTTTTACTCATTCACAAAGATATACTGTAATGTTCAATTTTATATTGATTTCAGTAATTTTATCTTAGATTTACTTTAATATTTTTGAATTATTGTGCCAGGTGCTTGTGTCATTACTTGTTCTTCTGCTCCTGCGTCTCAGAGTAAGTGTGTCTGTCAACTTCAGCGTGGGAGACCAGTCTGTGACTTGTGTGCAGGCCTTCCTGAAAATATAAATATTTCAATAGAACAAATGTAGTAATAACCAAAAGATGAGCTTGTGTTATGGAATATTTTCTGTACAAACAGCATCCCACTGCTTTATTCACATGAGAGTAACAGGGACCTACAATCAAAACAGTACTACAGTACAGTATGTATGTGCAGTATGTATGTATATACTGTATATATAGTGTGCATACAGTATACACATACACACAGCATATGTAAATGTATTACACACACATGTAGTTATATTATTTATCCACAGATTTGTTTAGTAAATACTTTAACAGATGCTAACGCTACATGCTAAGCTAACCACAGCTAGTAGACGGTGCTAAATCATGAAGAAAAAAACAACAACAGCTCCAACACAGAGAAAATTATACTCTCACATTGTTCTGAAATTGTTTCACAAAATGATTTATGTAGAATATTTTGTTTACCGGAGAAAACGTGATCTGAACACGACGTCTTCGGGAGCAGATCAGGCAGAGGAGGTGCAGCTGTCAGCTCCTCCGATGGAGATAAATCCTTCACGTTTACTTATTTTTGGGATGAAGTGAAAACTGCACTTTGAACAAACGTCTACCCGACAGGAACACCCACTGACCCAACACGAAGTAACCATTGTAATTAATTAGAAATAAACAAAACAAAAAAACAAAAGTGAAAAATACAGCCAGTAGACTGGGCTTTAACTGCTGCTCTCACTTCAGGCGGAAGTCGTTCCCATAATTCGCGCAAGGCATCATGGGGCGTAGGAATATTGTGGATAGGAACGTATAGTTTAGCATATTTAAATAATTTTGGTGGAATACAATACTGTACTTTAATATATGTTTAGAAAGATACAACCAAAGATGCAATTTATTTATTTATTTTTATTATTTATATACATATATATAAGATATACA
>JBBPBX010000853.1:73715-101000 GCA_038048925.1 Garcialebias charrua
GGTAACATTATGACTACAGGTAAACCTAGAGCAACTCCTGTGTAATTTTATAATACAAAAGTAAACTAAAACTCCTAAAATGGCATTATTTTGCTGAACATGCCCTATTTTACAAAGCTAATAAATACATAGTGACTAAAGCGAAGCTAGCAACAGCACACAGCTGTCAGTCTGCTCTCATTTTTGGTATATGAAAATCGGCCGATTATGATCGGTGGCCGATCGATCGGCACATCCCTAATCTGAATATGAAACAGTTTCACCATCTACGGCATTTTGTTGCAGGTGAAGCTGATTCACTTGTCATCTAACCCTAATCCCCTTCTGTAATGGACATACCAGTTTATCTCCTTGTTTAAAAATGTATCATAACTACTGACATGTTGTATACATTTTTATTAGAGCCCGATCAATATATGGTAGGACCGATATAGATGTTTGGGGACCTATCGGTATAGGTGATAACCAAAATGTCCATATTGGTCTGGCTATGATTCTTATTGCCTGCGGCCATGAATGGCCTGTGTTTTTGTGTGAACATTTGTAGATGTTTGTCTCAGCCACTGATATGCATTCTTTCAAAGGAGTACTGTATTTGTTTTGATTGTCTAATTTCACATTTCTTACTCTGTTTTTTTATTTTTTATTATAGGTTATGTGCAGAGCCTGATCAGGCGTGTGGTGAACAACGTAAACATTGTAGTCAACAACCTGATCCTCAAGTATGTTGAAGATGATATTGTTCTTTCGGTCAACATTACATCAGCAGAGTGCTACACAGTGGATGATTTATGGGAGAGGGCCTTTATGGATATCACAGGTGAGTAATTTGATTACTTTTCTTTTTAATGGTAATAACTCATCAATACACTGAGACAACTATTTACATCCTATAAGTTTGTTTGTTCACAGTGAGAGAAAACTAACCTATTGGACAAGTATTAATGAAACTACATGTATTTAAGTAATTTTTACTTGATGGAAAATACTCTGAAAAGCTTTTTGTAATTTTGTCTAGTATTGATTAATCAGTGCCTGTAGAGAATCCAATGGTTCTATTTAATGTAAGCTCCACCCTTTAAGCTACACCTATTGGGTTTATCCCTGCGCTTTGCGCCAACACTGAAGACTTCTAGTCCACGCCCACCTGCTGTGGGCCACACCTCGGTCTACCATAAAAGCCCCCGTTGACCGAGAAACTGCTCCCAAAATTTTTTCAAACCATTGAAGAAACTTCTACAAACATGTCTGTTAGACCACCCTTCAAGAGATGCGCAGGATGTAACTTTGGGTTCATCCTGGCAACGGACAAACATCCGCTCTGTGAAACGTGCCTTGGTGCCGACCACGCTCAGCAGGTCATGGTCCAGCACCCCGCCTGTCCGACCTGCCAGCTCCTGACGCTGGAGGAAAAGGAGCGCCGGTTCGACCTCTTTTCCAAGGCGGAAATAGTGGCTCGACCGATGGAGGACGCAGCACCCAGCCCGTGGTTTGAGCAGTTGGTGAACTACACGTCTTCGGGGGGTAGCTAGTGAGGCCGGCCTGTTTTCTTCTGGAGGTTCGGAACCGGCCTCGCCTTTCCTCCGCCTGCCGGAGATGACTAGCCGCCGCGTCCCGCCATCTCCTCTGGAATGCGCGGGGCCGGCCTTACCCCCCACCGTGGGAGCAGCCATGGCCAACGCGCGGGGCCCAGCTTGCCCATCCGGAGGACCGGCCCCAGTGCCCCTCCCGCCTTCTGACACGGTGTCGTGCAGCAGCCGAGTGCTGTCTCCTGAGGACGTGGGACAGACGCTACCCCACGCAGACGAGCATGATGCTCATGTCACGCTAACCAACACACTTCCCGACTTGATCAGGTGGGCAGCGAATTTGTGTGGTCTGAAGGTCACAGGCGTCTTCATCACTTCTGGCGGGAAGATTCGCCGCCAAGGGTGGGAGCAAGGTGCAGGCAATCTGGCCATGCGTCCCCGACATCCTCTCTCTGTTGCTGGGCGAGGTCAGCGAGCCGTTGAAGATGAGAGCCCCGGTTTCATCTTTTGTTCCGGTGACGAAGGTCCAGGGGCTGACGGACCATGCCTTCCCCATGGTGTCGTCGCTGGAGCCCAGTTTGTCTGCTGTGTTCGGCCTTAGGCCCGCAAAGCATGTGGATTAGCCTATTTCACCACCTTCATCAGGAGACTAGTTCGCCACCAAGATGCAGGATGGCATTCACAGGTGCTCATCCCAGGTTTGTGCTACAGCTAACAACATCGCGCTCTTGGCGCTCAGCATTGGGCGGGAGCCGACGCACAAGATGGTTGGAGCAGCTCTTGACGCCATCACCAACCTGTGTACGGTGCTGGCGACATGTTCGGCCAGGATATCAGCATGGGCCACACTGCTTCAGAGGCAGGTTTGGCTCAGACTTTCTTCCACCATCCCGGAGGATGTAAAGAAGCAGCTTCTGGAGGATCCAATTTCCTCATAGGGTCTGTTTGGGGCGCACAATCAGACTGTTTTTGAACAATTACGTTCATCTTACGAGGCACTCGAACAGGTGCACAAGCACGTAGTGTCGCCTCGGGCAGACCCTCGTGTTGCACGTGGGCCGGTGCGCCCACGGGAGTTGAGCAGAGCGTTCCGCAGCCAGCAACGACGCTCATCTCCCTCATGGACCTTTGCCGTGCCGCAGCCCCTAGCTACGTCGAGAGGGTATCCGTCCCAGTACTCCCAGAGGGCCGGGAACTTCAGGGAAAGGGCCGCCAACAACCTTCGTGGGCTGGCCAGCACCAAAGTGCGAGGAGAGACCAGCACAAGAAGTGACGGTGTGCAGGAGGTGTGTGCGACAGTGTGTTTGCTGATTCTAATAAAGAAACTGTCATTAAAAAAAGTGTTTTTTATTCAGACACGCTGGTTGCCTCTTTTCCGAGGTTCGTGAACGCATCTCCAAACTCGGGTGATACACAGAAAACTGTTTTCTTCCTACGTGATGACGCACAGAGCCGGGCTGCAGGTGCACATGGTGCCCGCACTGTGACCCCCGAAGCCCCGCCTCTCCGAGCAGATGAGTCAGACAAACCTCTGCACTCTTAAAAACGGTTAATTCACATGAGCCTGGTCTGGACACAGTAGTTCCAGCCAGGACTTTTTTGTCTCACACCAACAGAGAATATAACTGGTACAGTCACTGATCCACCTCAAAAAAGATATTTTTCATGCTTGCATGACTCAAACGACTGTCAGTGCTAGGGACGTGACGCAGCGTTTAATAAACGTCCCTTTCCAAAAAGGCCTCCCTTGGGCCAATGCGGACTATGTCCACTTGGCGACGGTAGAGGCCAGGCTATTTTCTCTCGTGTGACAGAATGCTCTGGCCTCACCTCTAACACATCACAGTGCAATCTGGCTTCAGACATGCTCTTTAAAAAAACTGGTTACGACGACTAATTCGTAACTGTTACACTCTGCAGTCTGTAGAGACGCCGCCCAGGTTCAATGAGATTTTGGAGACAAAACTCATATCTCCAGCACAGGGCGAGGCGTTGCAGTTGGAACTACAAGAACTATTAGCGAAGAATGTCATTTCCGGAGTCCCCTCGGGCGAGGAAAGGACCGGTTTTTATTCAAAATATTTCCTAGTCTCCAAGAAATCAGGGGGATTCGGGCCAATTTTATATTTGTCAACATTCAACAAATACATCATGAAACGTCCATTTCATATGTTGACGATAAAGTGTGTTCTCGAGTACGTGATGCCAGGGGACTGGTTTGTATCAATCGATCTCCGAGATGCTTATTTCCATATTCCAATCGTGAACAAACACAGGAAGTTCCTCAGGTTTGCCTTTCAGGGAACCTGTTACGAGTTCAAGCGCCTCACGTTCGGGCACGCTCTTGCACCTCAGACCTTCTCGAAGGTCATCGAAGCAGCGTTACATCTGCTACGTTCAAGGGGCTTAAGGATCCTCTATTACATTGACGATCTACTGCTTCTGTCCCGCTCGAAAGAGGAAGCAGCAGCATAGACGGTGATTTTGGTGAATCATTTGACCCAATTAGGTTTTGCCATAATTTGGGAGAAAAGCTCAGTTTCACTAGCCTAGCAAATAGTTTATCTGGGCGTGAGTTTCTGCTCCGACAGCATGAGGGCTGTTTTGTCGGACCAGAGGAAAGAGTCACTGACATCACTCCTTCAGTGTATCCAACCTCACAAGATGGTGCCAGCATTAACAATTATGAGATTATTGGGAATGATGGTCGTCGGGCATGCAGTAGTCAAATTAGGCTCATTGCACATACGCAAAATTCAGAGATGGTTTATACATCAGAGAATAGACCCAATTAGCCACAAGAGACGTCAAGTCACGGTCCCTCTGTCGGTGAGAACGGACCTGGTGTTCTGGGGGAATCCCAGGACTCTGTCAGAAGGGGTTCCCCTGGGCAAAGTAATGTCATTCAGGGCGGTCTTTACCGATGTGTCTATTTCCGGTTGGGAGGGGGGGGGACATGTCTGTCTCAGACGGTGGGTGGAACCTGGCCGCCGGGAACATCTCTCCACATAAACGTACTGGAGCTGTTAACAGTTTACAAAGTCCTGAAACATTTTGTTTACATGATTCAACAGCAGGATGTTCTGGTACACACGGACAACAAAGCAGCCGCCGCGTACATAAACCGCAAAGGCGGAGTTCGCTCAGCTCAGCTGCTGAACACAGCCAGAGAGCTGCTCTGCTGGGCGCACATTCATTTAAAATCACTGAGGGCAATTTGCATCTCAGGCATGCAAAACAGAGATGCCGATATTATGTCGAGAGACGGGCCTCTGGACAGAAATTGGACGCTCCACCCGGACCTTGTCACAAATTTGGACCAGGTTCGGGAGGGCAGAAGTTGATTTATTTGCCACACGAGAGAACGTTCAGTGTCCTCTGTTCTTCTCCCTGAGCCACCTCGACACCCCCCCGTTGAAGGTGGACGCCTTTGCACACAAACCATGGCAAAGACGTTAATTTATGCCTTTCCTCCAGTTCCCCTGTTACCAGCGCTGCTGGAAAGTGTGAGAGGAAGGGTTATCAGTGATTCTGATTGCTCCGGAGCGCACGAACGTTCCATGGTTTCCGTTCCTGCAGCAACTGGCAGGCTGCTCCTGGAAAGTCCCTTGGAGAGACGACGCTCTCCTGCAAGCAGGGGGCGCAATAAAGTGCCACCCAGTGATAGGTCAGCATCTGTGGGTTTGGCTGTTGAACGACAACGTTTAGAAAACCTTAGGTTTTCTAACGATGTCATCAGTACCATTCAGGGAGCCCGTGCACAGTCAACAACTGCTGTTTATGCATCAAAATGTGCTGCTTTTTAGCGTTGGTGTATAGAAAAACAGCTGGACCCATGTTAGTGTCATTTGGGCTCCATTTTGTCATATTTACAACTACTGCTGGACAGAAATTTGGCCTTCAGCATGGTGAAAACGTATGCTGGGGTAATTTCTTCCTGTCATGAGGGGTTTAATCATATAACTGTTTTTAATCATCCCCTAATGAAATGGTTTTTGAAGGGTGCCTGTCACCTTAGACCTACTTTTCGCTCCTTGGCTCCTCAATGGGATTTAGTTAGTGTATTAAATTATTTAACTAAAGATCCATTTGAGCCGCTGGATGAGATACCACTTAAGTTCTTATCTCTTGAAACTGCCTTGTTGTTAGCTCTAACATCAGCTAAGAGAGTTAGTGACCTTTCTGGACTGTCTGGCTCCCCTTCTTTTCTAAAAATTCAAGGGGATGGAAGCTCTGCTAAACTTAGGCCAAATCTTGCATTTATACCTAAGATCATAACGAGCTCATTCAGGTCCAGGATCATCACATTACAGTAGATGGTTTTTGCCTTCCTCCTCATAATAACTCAGAGGAGGAACAATTACATTTGCTTTGTCCGGTACGAGCTCTCAGATGTTATGTGAGTCGCACAGCTGCAATACGTAAATCTGAGAAGCTCTTTGTGAATTTCAGAGGACATTTCCTTTGACTTCTCTGTGGTTGTCACACTGGTTATGTGAGGCCATCTCCCTGGCTTACAGTTCCTCTGGTCTTCAGCCTCCTGACGGTATTAAAGGGGACCTCAGATGGGTTTTTTAAATTTTTATGGTATTTCTGTGGGCTATCCAGACCCTATTCCTTCAATTTAATGCACAAAATAATTCTTAGATAATCAATTATACCCTTTTTAATTCTGCCATTTTTAACTTTCGTTTTGAACGACCGGTTTCTGATAGAAGTTCTGAAGTCCACGCCCTTCAAAGATCTGTTTACGCCCTCTGTAACAGCCAGTATCTGTAATGTGTTGTTGTTTTAAAATTAGCTCTTTTTTTATTACTCATTTGACTTACTGTTAGTGCTAGCTTAAGATAACTTACCGAAACCCGTCTGAGCGCGCCGCAATTTGCTGCTCCTTTTAGCATGAGACCACCAGAATCAGATGCTAATGTTAGCTTGTTCCTCTTCCGGTGTTAGCCAGCTCCGCTCGTTTCACGCGGCGATTTTGGGAGTTATCGCTGTTCCAGTCAAGACAACACAAAGTTCACCAAGTGTCTCCCGTAAATTAATCCGTAAGGAGAAGGTCCTCGCTGCTGCGAGGCTCCTGTGAGGCTTCAGTGAGGCTGTACAGTTGAAGCTCCGCTCCATCAAGCCAGAAGAGGGTCCCGTCGCAACCGGTCTCTACGCCGGGGGTATGCTCGTTTAATTTTTGCCGGCGGCGCGTTGGGAGAGATCGCAAATACACTAAAAATTGAACTAAAACATAAAAATAACAATTATACTTTATTTATAAAGCCATTTAAAAAACCACAGCTGCAACAAAGTGCTGTACACATGAAATTAATAACATATAAACAAAAGATGAGATGAAATCATGAAAAACAACAGTCATGTGTTTAATACAGAAGTGGGTTGAGCCTAACCAGGGGTTGCTAGGTGAGGGGCTGGACTCAGGTTGTGGTGGGTTGTCCTAGCGCTTGTGACGTCACAAGCGCGATTGTTTTCAAAACGAAACCTAAATTATCACAGTAAAATAAATCTACTTAGAGTAAATAAACCACTGGGTGCATTTTTTTGGCCTTAGGACTGTTTTTTTATGAAGTAAATGCCCAAAGTTGAGTAAAAAAACATTAAAAAGTGAATTTTGAATGTGTGGTCCCCTTTAAAGCTCACTCTACTCGAGGGATAGCGACTTCCACAGCCCTGCTCAGAGGCCTGTCTGTACAGGAAATCTGTTCTGCGGCTTCTTGGTCGTCTGCGTCTCCATTTTCCGTTTTTACTTACGGGATGTCTCCAGCTCCTCTTTGACACTTTCTGTTCTCAGGGTTGCAGCAGAGTAAAACCTTTTTTTCATTGTCAATAAACTTATTGATTAAATTACAGTTGTTTCTGTCTTTTATTGATGGGTGTTAGGGTTCAAACGTTCCTTCAGTCAGAAGTACTCTTTGGAGCAGTTTTTGATCCTATTATGAATAAGCGTTGTTCATTTACCACCAGATAATGAGGTTGTTCACCTGCTTTTACATTTATTGAAACGTGGCGTTGCCAGAGTGTTATGTTCCAGTCAGACCCAGTGAGACATGGACCATATCCTGCTCCGCCTTTAACCCAATAGGTGTAGCTTAAAGGGCGGAGCTTACATGAAATAGAACAATGGTTACGTATTGTAGCCCCAGATTCCATGAGTGTAAGCGTAGCCCTTTTAAGCCTTGGGCCTCACTGGCTCTCATTTGGCTGACATTTTTATTGCCTTTTGGGAGAAGTATCTCGGTCAACGGGGGCTTTTATGGTAGACCGAGGTGTGGCCCACAGCAGGTGGGCATGGACTATAAGTCTTCAGTGTTGGCGTGAAGCGCAGGGATAAACCCAATAGGTGTAGCTTAAAGGGCTACGCTTACACTCATAGAATCTTAGGTTACAATACGTAACCATCGTTTTATGTCCTCCACCTACAGAGCTTTGATCAATTCAAAAAGGAAAATGCGATCTATTTCCATATTGCTGAAATTTCTGGTGAATCTTACTATAGTCGGGTCTCAAGAGTTTTTCCAGAAAGCACAAAACTTTAATGAAGTTAACTTTGAGTTTAGATCATGTTTGACTTGCCCCTCTTGGAAAGAGAGGAAAATAAAACGGCATCTGTCGCTATGGTAAGACTTTGTGAAGTAAACCTGCTCATGACAAGTTTCCTCAAAGAAACCTTAAGTTTCAACTGGTCTCCAACCTGAACCAAGCTGTTCAACATGATATAATTATTTTAAATCTACCTGATTGATATCAATGAAGAATTACTTCATAAAACTTATACAGTCATTGGACGAGGATTTCTTATGTTCTCATAATATTTTGTGAAACCAGTATTGCTTTTCATCAGATTCACTCATTTATGTCATTAACAATATCCAGCTATGCATAAATAATTTAACACATTTAATATGATGATTGTTGTTCCAGGTCTTCTTTGGTGGGTACATAATGGCATTTGTTTGTAACAGTTTTTTTTGTTTTATTCCACTACAAATGTGAGGATCTATTTTAAGAAATTATGTTACTACACCAGTTGTAGGATTAGAAACACACTGTAATCTGTTTATTGGGAAATGGTGTTTGATTTGTTTTACACTATTCTAATTTTCATTCACACTTAAAAGGAAAAAAAAAGTTAACAAATTATTATCATGTTTTTAAAGTAAAGTTATTTGACATTAACTTTTGTATTTTATTCTTTTTTTGTAGCTTCAGAACTAGTTCTGAGAAAAGTGATCAACTTTTCAGATTGCACTGTGTGCTTGGACAAGAGAAATGCCAGTGGGAAGATTGAAATTTACCAGGATCCCTTGTTATACAAATGCTCGTTCAGAACACGACTGCATTTTACATACGAAAGCATCAGTTCAAAGATCCCATCTTTCATCAAGGTAACTTCAAATTTTAGTTGTAACGACAAGAATCAGGATCGACATTTTAACTTTTTACATCCTTTTTGCTTTGTTCTGTTGTTTCACATAAAAGTTGTGCTACTCAGCGGAGTCTGAACAAATTACAATTTCTTTGCATTTCAGTTCATTTGGATCTACTTTGTATTTGTCAAGATATTTGTTGTATGATTACCTTGAAAGTACAAATCAGAAAATGTTGATAGAACTGACAAAACATAATTTATTTGTAAAAAACCAACAAGCTTTTGAGTTTTTCATATTATCATTTTTGTGTGTGTGGAAATATGCTAAACATCTTCCTGTATTTCAGTGTTGGCTCAGGAAGCCTGAGAATGTTTTTAAATGGGTGGAGTTTAGTGACAAGTTCAGCAACACACAAAGGTGTACAGATTTATGGTTTAAAATCTGGTTTTGTAAGCTTAACATAATGTTTGTTATTTGAAAACCATTTATCGGTTAACCTCCAACTTTCACATTGTAGATATACAGTCATTTCTATATTTAATAATAAATAAAGTAGGTATTCACATAGGCATTCAGATTATCATGAATGTCTAAATTTAGTCAACAGTTAAATTAGTTATATACCGTACCTAATCAACATGTAGTACAATACTTTCTATATTTTTTCATTCTGAATATTGATATATTTATAGCTGTTTAAATTCTCAGTTTACTTCCTTCAGTAAATTTCTAAACCATATTTGATCTTCACTAAGTTGTATTTTTTTATCCTTCATGTTTTTATTAATAAAATACCAAACTATTTAATTAATGGCAGCACGGTGGCACAACTGGTAGAGCTGCTGCCTCTCCGCGAGCTGGTCCCAGGTTCAAATCCTGGTCCGGGGGTCTTTCTGAGTGGAGTTTGCATGTTCTGGCTGTGCATGCATGGGTTTTCTCCTGGTACTCCAATTACCTCCCACAGACTAAAAACATGCATGTTAGGCTGATTGGTAACTAAATTGTCTCTAGTTGTGAGTGAGAGAGTGAATGGTTGTTTGTCTCTATGTGTGTCCCTGTGATGGACTGGAGACCTGTCCAGGGTGCACCCCTCCCATCGCACAGTGATTGCTGAACATGGGCAACGGCAACCCCCATAACCTAAAATGGAAGATGAAGATAAAGATAATGGATGGATGGATGGATATTGAATTAATGTTCCAAAAAACAGTCTTCAAGTATACACTATTAATTTTCTTTTTCATGTCTTTTAAGATTCACACGATGGTGGAAAGCCTGAAGCTGTCCATTACTGACCAGCAGCTACCCATGTTTATCAGGATTTTAGAGCTGATCATCGCCCTCTATTATGGGGAAATAGGAGGACACAACCAGAATGAGGGTGAAGAAGGAATTGGTCATGTCCGAGAGAGCGGAGCGAGTTCACCAGGTGAGTGAAGGCATGAGGAGAAATCTAGTCTTGTACCCTCAAAAGTCTTTTTTGCTATGGGCCATTTGTATGTAAAATATACCATGGATTAAAGTTCTCCATCGCCACAACGGATTACTATCATTTTGAACGTGGCCAGGACGGATTTCTGTCATCTGTAAAAATGAGGACGATGATTTTTTTTGTCTTGTTAAAGCCATCCAATCCAATAATGACAGAGATTTAACTGATGCTACCTTCAACAAATAGAGAACCGCAGAGCCACAGCTTGAGCCAATCAGAGCAGAGCATAGCAGGGCGGGTCGTGCTGTCTGATTCACGGTGAGTGCAGGTGTAAGCAGCAGAGAGAAACTGCAGGTAAAAGCTCACCTGCAGCAGGCCAAGGATGACACCCCGCTACCATAACTGCCCACCCCTTCATGAATGTGATGACATGTAATAAATTATTAAACATCTGTGTTTGCACGTGACCAATTCACTGCAGCCAAGGAGATACGAGAACTGATAACCATCACCTCCACTCCATCCTCCCGCACCGCGCCCCGACCTCTCTAAAATCTAACTTTGTATTAATGCTGATGTGCTTGGTTCATCGTCATCATACAGACATGTGCAACCTGTGCACGTGACCAAACTCCCGGTCTGAGAGAGCCGGAGACAGAGACGTGCACCACCTCCTGTTGAGTTTCTCTCACGGTGAGAGAGGCTGTTTCTGCTGCCTCAGTGTTTCTAAAAAATAAAAAAATAAGGGTAAAGATGAATATTTATGGCCCGGATTATAGCAGAGATGTTTGTCTCTGTTTAACTTTAATTTCCCCCCAAACTCAAAGCTCTCTGAGTCAATTACAGTACAACTCTTTGTAGTTTATCATAAATATCTAACAAAATTAATTTTTACATGGTATTATCTCATAACCAAGATGTCTGTTTGGATGAGCTAAACTTGATTCTATTTAAAACCATACTAAGAGTTAACTACTCTGATGAATGTAATTTGATAAATGATCCATTATGAAAAATAAATATTAAATCATTACATGAGCTGAAATCCGGTAAATATTATCCTTTTCAATGAAATAATAATTTTAGGGGAGAAATCTGTCAGTCTGGCAGAAAAAATTAAAATAATAATCCAAAGGACTTCCTGTGCTTTAATTTTTTAAGTACAGTATATATATTTGGGTAACTCTGGGTAACTCTGGGTAACCTCTAAGTGTAGAAAAACTTGAGTCAAAATATATATTTTTTTATTTAATATATTCTACCCACAATAAAATTAGACTTTTAGTAGAACGTTAACATTTTGGACATTATAAAGTTGCCTTTGAATTTTACTGTGGTTGAATTAGCACTAAGGTTCTTGTAGAAGATTTTTCAAAGTCAAAGTCAACTTTATTGTCAGAACTGCAATATGTACAGGACATACACAGGATTGAAATTGCGTTTCTCTCAGTCCCTCGGTGCAACAGTAACCATTTAAACACTAAAACACTGAAACATTTAATAAACATAAGCATAAAATAGTAAAAGTGTAACACTGTCCTGAGTTTTTGCATAGTAGTATAAAAGTATGAAAATTTACACCAACACTAAAACACTAAACATTTAATGAACATAAGCATAAAATGAAATAATAAAAGTGTAATACTGTCCTGAGTTTTTGCATAGTAGTATAAAAAAGTATAAAAAGTATATCTATAAAATAAACTGAAGGTTCTAGCATTGACATTTGCAAAGAGTGGCAAAGCAGCATATGAGTTAATGTACACAGTATATGTATGAGGTAGTTGATGTTGGTATAGAGGCAAAGTGGCATATGCAGTAAGGCACATTGGGCATCCTTAAATAAGGCTAGTCAGAGAATACTGTATATGTATCAGCAGTAGTGTAGATATAAAAGTAGTGTAAATGTAAACAGTAGTAATAAATGTAAACAGTATTAATAAATGTAAACAGTGAATGTAAACAGTAGTATGACTATAGGCAGTAATGTAATACAAACATTAGTGCAAATATGAGAAGTAGTGCAAACTGAATGAGCACATGACCGAGAGTTTAGTGAATAACCCGTTTGATGACACAGAGTCCAGTGTTAAAATCTTTGTGTTGTGTGGTAATGTGTGAGAAAGTTTTTTGTGTTAAGGCAGTTCAAATGGGAGGGGAGGCAGAGCAGGCAGAGTGTTTAGCATCTGACTGCCTGATGAACAGAGCTGTCTCTCAGTCTGCTGGTTCGAGCCTGGAGACTCCTCAGTCTCCTCCCTGATGGCAGCAGTCTGAAGCAGCTGTGTAGTGGGTGTGTGGGATCACCTGCCATGCAGTGGGCTTTCCGAGTGAGGCGGTTGCTGTGTAAGTCCTGCAGTGAGGGGAAGGAGGTGCCGACGATCTTCTCAGCTGCTCTCACGATGCGCTGGAGGCTCTTGCGGCAGGATGCAGTACATGCACCAAACCACACAGTGATGCAGCTGGTCAGGACACTTTCTATGGCACCTCTGTAGAAGGTGCACATGATGGGGGTTGAAGCTCCAGCCCTTTTCAGCTTGCGGAGAAAGTAGAGACGCTGGTGAGCCTTCTTGGCCAGTGATGCAGTGTTCCTGCTCCAGGACAGGTCCTTCTGAGACGTGCACTCCCAGGAACTTGGTGCTGTCTACTCTCTCCACTGCGGTGCTGTTGATGGTCAGAGGGGCATGTTGTGCATCCCTCTTCCTGAAGTCCACAACAATCTCCTTTGTCTTCTCCACGTTGAGAGTGAGATTGTTGTGTCCGCACCACAAGGCCAGGCGGCTCACCTCGTTCCTGTAGTCCGTCTCATCGTTGTTGCTGATGAGACCTACCACTGTTGTGTCGTCCACAAACTTGATGAAGTGGTTGGAGCTGTATGATGGTGTGCAGTCGTGTGTTAGCAGGGTGAATAGAAGGGGGCTCAGCACACATCCTTGTGGGGCCCCTGTGTTCAATGTGATGGTGCTAGATGTGTTACTCCCGACCCGTACTGTCTGTGGTCTCCCGGTCAGGAAGTCTAGCAGCCAGTTACACATTGAGGTGTTCAGCCCCAGACTGTCCAGTTTAAGGATGAGCTGTTGGGGGATGATGGTGTTGAATGCCGAGCTGAAGTCGATGAACAGCATTCTAACATAAGAGTCCTTCGTGTCCAGATGTGTGAGAGCTGTGTGGAGGGCAGAGGAGATGGCATCGTCGGTTGAGCGATTAGGTCGGTATGCAAATTGGAAGGGATCCAGGGAGGCAGGGAGGACAGATGTGATGCTTTTCATGACTAGCCGTTCAAAGCACTTCATCAGGATGGGGGTGAGTGCTACTGGGCGATAGTCATTGAGGCATGCGGGCGTTGCCTTCTTTGGGACAGGGATGATGGTGGTGGCTTTGAAACAGGTGGGGACGATGGCCTGGCTCAGTGAGATGTTAAAGATGTCCGTGAAGACCGCTGCGAGTTCCCTTGCACAGTCCTTCAGCACACGACCAGGTATGTTGTCAGGACCAGAGGCCTTCCGGGCGTTAATCTTGATGAATGATCGCCTTACGCTGTCTGAGGACAGCGCCAGCACCTGGCCATCAGGAGAGGGGGGGAGTTTATGTGCAGGTGTGCTGTTACTTGCCTCAAACCGAGCAAAGAACTCATTCAGTTCATTCAGCGTAGAGGTTGAGCTGTCACAGGTCTGGGGGGATGGTTTGTAGTTTGTGATGGTCTGTATTCCCTGCCACAGACTGTGTGTATCCTTGCTGTCCTTGAAACGGTGAAATGTTACGACTCTTGACATTGTACTTCTCCTGTTTGAGGGATCATGTTACGACTCTTGACATTGTACTTCTCCTGTTTGGGGGATCTTTTATTCTTATACCGCTGCTGCTTTTCTTCTTGTAAAAAGAGGACTGCTTTAAAACTTTTGTACATGTTTTATACCGTTTTGTCTGTAGATAAAGGTTATTCATATGTACTACATACGCTACAGTGCTGTAAAATACTTTTAAAGGGCTCAGAATAGCCTTAAAAAGGCATGTAAAACCATTACTAAGCCTATTTTCATTCTACAGAAAAGAGCTATAAGGATTATTTCAAGAAAGTATTACAGTCATATTATTTCATCAACTGACGTTTTATGATTTGGTGGACTATAATATTCTGTTAGTAATGTATAAAGCTCAGAATTCTATACTACCTCCAAACATTGAAACACTTTTTGTTAAAAGGAAAAGTTGTTATAATTTAAAGGGAACAGACATTTTTGTAAAACCTAAGTACAGAACCAGTTTAAAGAGTCAGTCTACATCAATACAAGGAATACGTTTGTGGAATAATTTGGAGAACGATGTAAAAGAGGTGAAGTCTATTTACGGTATATATTTTAAAAAATGATTAAGACTAAATTGTTGAAAAGATATATTTACATTTTAGTTAATACGAAATGTACTAAAAATGTAAACGTGTGAGAGTTATTTATTTTGTTATATTATTTAAAGATCATTGTTTTGAATTGATTATTTGAACTGATTTGTTTTTTTAAAAAAAGGGGCAGATATGATAAGATTTTTTTTCTTCTGCTACCTTTCATTTTAGAATTTTTTCCTTTCTTGTTTCTCTTTATTGTGAATTGTAGTTTCTTTTTCTTGTTTTAAATCTGAAAGGAATGAACAAATAAAAATAAAAAATAAAATAAAAATCCTAAACATTTAGAAAACTGAGAGAAAACAGAGGTAGACACAATGCATCAAACAAGAATACATGATATACATGTACAAAAACACACAAAATGTATACCGGTACATAAATACATACATGAATACAGTACCAATTTTGTTTCTTCAGAAAGTGCTCATTCTTCATGTTCTTAAAGTTGAACAAGATCAACACACAGGTCTTCCACAGACCTACAGATTTTCTATAACAAGGAGCAACTTGTGGTGGAGTCGACGTGGTGCGCAGTGAAAAGCAGGACGCGTAACACACTTCAGTTTGACTTTTTCCAACTTTCTCTACATCGTGGTCTGGAACTTTCACTGCGAGTTGGCGCAGCTTCCATCTTGGTGTCCACTGCCAGATGTAAGAGTTGTGTCATGCTGCTGCTATGCAGGACCTCTGAGAATGAATTAGTATCCCATCACAGAAATGTACAAGAGGGGTCTAGATCTTGGAACCTGAGCGCCCACAGTCCTCATTGTGTTTTTAAGTAATTGACCGAGTGACGAAGCTGAAGTGGGGCTGGGTGCAGTCATGTACGTGCAATGGTTGTTTGGTGTGTGTGTGTGTGTGTGTTGGGGTGTGCTCGTTCATGGACGGGTGGTTTTCCGTGTATAGAACTTGTGCTAAGAAGTAAAGCTAAGATTTTCTGAAAATATTTGTAGCTGACCTGAAATTTCACTTGAAAAAATATAATTTAGTTAGATATTTTTGAACTTTAAGTGTTGTCTTTTTAAAAGTTTTATTACTGTTTCAGCTGCTGTGGTTGGGCCAGAAGAATGGTTGTCTGCCAATCAGAAGGTTGTCAGTTTTATCTGGGCTTCCACCCACCACATGCCAAAGTGTCCTTGGGCAAGACTCTGAACTTCCAAGTTGCCCATGACCTGTAAGGATGTGTGTGAGTTTGTGAGTAAGAGTGAGTGAAATTGACTTGTGTGTGTTTTGGTCTGTAACTCTGAAAATCTTAAATACAGTCCATTCACCATTTAGTCATACATTTTTACTTTCAGACATGTTTTTTGAAGTCTGTATTTTTTTAAACCATTTTTAAAAATAACAATTTTTTTAAACCTTTTTTTGGGCTCTAGTGGCCTTTATTGCAGAGGGAGAGGGCGAAAGAGACACTGCAGATAGAAGCTCGTCGGGTCTGGGACGCGAACCCGCGGCGCCTGCAGAGAGGCTCAGCCTCAAGCATAGGTGCCGTGCGCTTACCGTATTTTCTGGTGTATAGGTCGCACCGGTGTATAGGTCGCATTGTCCAATTATCACCAATAGATTGGAAAAATCCCTAGATAGGTCGCACCGGTGTATAGGTCGCACCTACGTTTAGCTCTGCTGAAAATGTCTGCCACAGGAGTGCACAGCAAGGCTTTTAAGAAGATTAACACTTAAAAACAATTATTTGTTTGATAAAAATTATAGCAAATATGTGTCTGAGCTGAACTTTTCCTTAATAAATTAACGTAATTGTGAAATGAGCTGGATTTTAAAATTTGTTTCGCCGAAAGTGATAAAAAGCCATATATAGGTTGCACCGGTGTATAGGTCGCAGGCCTTGAAAAAAACCATAAAAAGGTGCGACTTATACACTGGAAAATACGGTAACCACTACACCAAAGCGCCGGCACGTGTAAACCATTTATGACACAAGTTAAAACGTGTTTCTTTTGCACATGGAATTTCATAATCATTTAATTTCATCATGGGATGCTAGAGATGAATTGCTGCTCCACTTCCATTTGTTGTTTACTTCACTTTAGGGAAGCACAGTATTGGATTTTTGACCGATATCATATATGCCGATATGTTAAAACGTATTTGGCCAATAACCGATACTGATATTTTATATACTTTCCTTTGTCAGAACATAGTCCTTTTATTTAGGCTTTTGCTACAAAAAATGTGCAACAGCTGTAAAAGCTGGTGACATATATTCAGTAACAGTCATATGCTATGTATAATAATAATAATAATAATAATAATAATAATAATAATAATAATAATAATAATGAATTCAATTTATAACGCACTTTTCATTAATGAAAATCTCAAAGTGCTACAAAGTGCAACAGAATTAAATGTCAATAAAACAAGTAATAAAACAAGTAAAATCAATAACAGTATCAACTAAGATCAAAAGTAGAATCATGAGGAGGTAGAGTATGCTCGGTTGAAAAGAAAGGTCTTCAAGCCGCTCTTAAAGTCAACCACAGACTGTGGGGCTCTCAGACAGTCAGGAAGAGAGTTCCACAGGCGGGGGGCAGCCACACTGAAAGCCCGGTCTCCCATGGTCCTTAATTTGGTTCTCGGAATGTAATAATAATAATTCAATTTGTAAGACTTTTCATTATAAAAATCTCAAAGTGCTGGAATGTGAAGGAGATGTATAGCACTTTAACCTATATTAAATGAAAAGTGTTAAATGTTATTTATTAGCATTAGTCACCTTTGATGCTGTCTCACTTGTGGAGGTTTGTTCCAGGTTCCTAGCTGCAGTGTGGGATCCTCTGCACTCCTGTGCATGAAGGACATCCTTTTAAAGTTCAAAGTTTGTGTCCATCCATTGTGCAGTAAGACTAAACATGCTAACAGAGCTAACGCGACATCCAAATGTCTGTGGTAAAACTCACCCAACAAGTCGAGCTATCGGCTAGTAGCTTCTCGATGGCGTCGGAAATGACAGCTTGTAACTCGGGTAAGGTTACGTCAGAAAAATATCTCAGACTGAGAACGATGTAGCGAGGCTCAACGTAGTCCATAAATCTTGACAATCCAACATCCTCACCAACGAAAAATAAAACTTCCACACCGCTGACATTTTGAGTTTCCTCTTCAGGCGCTCGTGATATCATAATAATAATAATAATGAATTTAATTTATAATGCACTTTTCATTAATAAAAATCTCAAAGTGCAATCATAACATTGTGCTGCTGCTGCAGGCATCCTTGTCACTGGGTTGTCATACAAAAACGGCGTCTTTTACATCGGTGAGTTCTTTTGATGGAATGGCCAATGTCCGATATTGAACTTCAACTCTAATATCGGCTGATACCATTACCATGCCGATAATATCGTGCATCCCTACTTCATTTAATTTGAGTTACAGAGTTTCGTCTTTGAGTTAACTTTAGTAACCTACACTGGGATTGGTTGAACAGTTCGCACTGTCTTGCTTTATTATGCTCTAAGCTCTAATTTTTAAAGTGGGTATTTCTAAAAAATACTTTAAAGTTTGTTTTTGTCCAATTATAACTGTATATTTATAAATGGATATACGTAAATATTTTCACTATTATAGCTCAGACCCAGTGGTCCATTCATAAATGGTCACAAAAAATTAAGTTGGATATTTGTTTTTGCAGGATGCAGGACATTTTTTTGTTTTGGTCAATTAAAACAAACAAACATCCTTTTAGTCTTGATTTTATCCTTCAAGTTTTGGTTCTCTGAAACTCAGTCTGATCCTACAGACACTTGGAAACAGATTGAATGGACCAGCTGGTGGCAGTAGTGAAACCTGCAAACCTTGTGATGTAACAAGCCTACCCGGTACTTCTTCTCAACTGTGCATGGACATCTACTGTTTTTTGAGAGCACTGCTCCCCCCACAGTGTCCTAGCCTCACCCCACCTCACTTTTCGTTTCATAGATATGTTTTGATGCTTGAAGATGCTCTCATTGATATGATATTGACATTGCATGAGAAGATGCATTTACGTTCTGCCTGTGGATTTGTATATAAAATAATTCAAATGATGTCTCAAAAAGGAGCCAGTCAGCACTCGGACCGATAGTAACTACCGGTATGTGAACAAGATGTGTTTCACACCTGTGAGATGAAATCACTGAGTGTTACTTGTTTTTGGCCTAATACCTTCAAGTCACATTGTTGTTGTTAATCATTTAATGCGTACTTGTACTTCTGTTCAATTAACTTCGAATTCAGATTAGCCTGCATCAGTTTATGATGTCAAGTGGAAGAGCTTGACCCATCTAAGCTGACATTGGAGGCCTTCACAAAGTAAAAATGAAAAGAAAACTTGCAGAAATTAGGGGCAGAATCAGGCAATAAAATTAGACTAGAAAGAGAATAAGAGCTCTAACATGGGATTTTCAGTTGCCAATTCATAAAGTGAAAGATTTAATTAAAATGTGTCACAATTTTCACTGCCTTAGCCTCTGGGATTCCTGAACTATGACTTCATAGACAATGTTGTTTCATGCATCGGACATGAGGCAGTAAGGAATGGGATTACACATTCTTGTGTATTGACATCAATTTCCTGTATTCCGACATGTATGGAAACAGACGTGATAATACCAGTTTAAAGGGTTAGGGTATTAACCTGAGGGATTTGTGGTGATTTGGAGATGCGTGAACCTTAAAAAGAAAGAGAAAAACACAAGGAACAATACAGTGAACTTCTCAGGGTGGTGATATGGAATTCATTTATACCAAACCATAAACAAGATGGTTCACTGTATAAAATCACAATACTGTATTATTACAAGTTATTCCTGAATGCATTTTTCTCCTATCTTTGTGGTGTCTAAAACCTAGTTTTATTTTCAATTTCAGTTTTTCTACTCTCTTTGGTTCTACTCCTTTAGACCATTGCTTTTTAATCTAAAAAAAGCTAAGTCTGGTCCTCTGGAAATTAAAAAAAAAACAGCAAAAAAAATTGTAGAAACGTTTCGTCTTTCGTCCGAAAGACTTCCTCAGTCTGAGGTGCTGTGTTCAGCTCAGTCTTATAAATAGCACCCTCTCACAGTGTTCTGCTACGTTCACACCGAACGCGTTTTGAGCTGCAGGAGCGGCCGGTTTACATGCAAAGTCAATGAGGGACGCGCCTCTAGGGGTCGTGCGTCGCGTCCGTTTTGAGCGGCGCGGAAGGCGCGGCAGAGCGTGTTCCGTGCATGTGGTGCCTACGGCAGCCGCCGCCGCTCGAATTGAAAAAGCTGAATTTTCGCCCCTCAACGCGTCTTGACAACCAATCAGGGAGAGTCAGCTATGTCACGCGGTAACGAGGGGATGTATGTTGCGCAAGTGTGACGTATTGTTTGTGAGACACAGAAACAACCCGCAAATTCGTGTTCAAGTATGGAGGAGTTCAAGAAAGGAGAAAGAAAAAGGACCTTGCCAGGCGGAGTGTCAGTGGGGAAGTCGGGATATCGGGTAAGTTTTGAATTGTAAACTCCTCCCACACCCCGCCGCCACCGCTGCTGCTGCTTCTCGTTCCGGTCTGAACACCAGTGCGTCGAGGGCGTCCACCTTGAGGCGTTTCGCGCTTTTTGGCCGCTCAAAACGCGTTCGGTGTGAACGTAGCATTACAAAACCAGTTTGCTGATGACTGCCAAAACCAGCTGCTCACATTATCAAGGACGAACATCAGCCTAACGATGGATCGTTGGCACCCTGATGGTTGTTTGCTATTCAGAGGGCTGAGTGATACTAGCAATAACAGCATTGTAAGAGGGGGACAGTTGAACCCGGAGGCCTCCACCCCTGTTTAATGATGGGCGGTTCTGTTCTCTAAAAATATATTTTTAACATATTTCTTCACTTTGTCACTATCTCCTGACAGACTGATGTTAGACAAGTAATCTCTGAAAAGCACCTCAGACTGAGGAAGTCTTTCGGACGAAAGACGAAACGTTTCTACAAATTTTTTTGCTTTTTTTTTTTTTTTGAATGTCCAGAGGACCAGACATAGCTTTTTTAGATTTTTGTACCTGGATTATTGAGCATGCATCATGGCATTGCTTTTTAAGTTAATACATTTTTAGTTTAAGTCAAAACCAAAACTAGCTCTTGGAGTGTTTTTTCTTCTTCTTCTTTGAGCAAGTTCTATTGTCCCCCATCACAGAGTGAATTGTGGTGATTGGAAATACCCTCCGTCTGTCCATCCCTTCGTCTGTGAATGTTGGGAGCATGATAACTTGACAAATAAGCAATGGGCCAACTTCCTTTTTGGTGTGTTGCTGCATCTAGGTGTAAAAAAGTTTTTTTTAAATTTTTTTTTAAAAATTGGGTTGCCTGGTTAAAATCCATGATGACCACCTCCATATATATATTTATATGTAAACTCACACATACATATATGGTAATGTAAAACCACTATTGGCCTGACTCCTGCGTTCTGAGCCAACCTCACACCTGAGCCGAGATGGTGTAGAGGCAGGGCAGCCGGCTCAGGACCGGAAGATCCCGGGTTAGATCCCCGGTCACTGCATACCTCGTTGTGTCCCTGGGCAAGACACTTAACCCCGAGTTGCTCCCGGTAGGACTGGCTGGCGCCTTGCATGGCAGACCACTGCTACCGGTGTATGAATGTGTGTATGAATGGGTGGATGGCTGGTACTGTGAAGCGCTTTAGGGCCCCTCAAAGGGGGCTGGAAAGCGCTACATAAGTAACCTCCATTTACCATTTACCATAACCTCGCATTGCACTACTACATAGTTTTTGGCTACAGTCACACTGCTGGCAAGTTTTTATTTATTTATTTTTGTCAATTTGTTCCCAATATCTATTTTTTTTATTTAAGTTTTTTATGATGATGTAATTGTCATAAGCCAGTTTTTTTATTAGACCAAGGCCACTTTCATGCAGTATTAAATCGGATGTTTTTAAAAGTTTCCTTAGCCTTAAACGGTCATGTTGCATTTCATCCAACGTTCACATAATTGAAGTGCGGTAAATTGGTGTGTGGATCGATCCAAATATTAACATTATTGATTGATTGATGGATTGCACTGACACTAGTGGGATGGATACTGGAAGTTAGGTATTGACTTCCAGTATGTTGTTTCTGTTCCAGAAGTGTGATTTCAGATGCAGAGTAGAAGGGAAGCTGCAAGATCAAATGCGAACACTCAACAACACAAGCTTGACAGAATAACTCGGCCGGCTCTGATTGCCCAACAACTTCAGAACTAACACACACACACAGACATGAATTCACATTTATTTCTGTAATCACACCATGCTTTGTTTAACCTCATGTCTTCTGCTCATGTGGGCTGGTTCAGGGCCGTGGACTGTTCACACTGGAGTCTAATGGTGGTCGCATTTAAAATATTTTAGGAATAATCATGCAAATGAATGGAAACTCAGCACTTAGACCTGCGGTTTGAACCTAGCACAAGCTTCTATCTATTGGCTTCTCCAGCTCCCCGGGCGCTTTCTATGGCTGCTCACTGCACCACCTGGTGGTGGTTGGGTTAAATGCAGAGACGAATTTCGTCTGTGTATGGGAAACATACACAGATGACAGAAAAGGACATTATTATTATTATTATTATTATTATTATTATTATTATTATTATTATTATTATTATTATTATTATTATTATTGTCAAAAATTGTGACTCAACCTGGCTGCATATGTATTTGTGAACGCAGCCTGATGCTGTTGGTTCAGGGCCAACAACCTTGATCACTGAGTCCAGTCAAGGGTATGCTATGTCAGGATGCTGTCAGGTTGCAGCTCTCTGGCATTTGTTGGAATGGTCTTCCCTTGCATCTGTAGAGCTCAGGCAACAGTGAATTCATGCTGCAAAGAAACATTTAAACACCTACAATGCATTAAATGTGCCTCAATATGTGTTTTTATGTGTTTGACAGCTGAAACTAAATACTTTCATCACACTTGTGGGCACTGGCAAAGTTACTTGACAGCCCAAAGTATTAATGTTTCCCTTATCAGTTTGTTTGACGGCTTTATTTTGTGCATCTGCACGTTTAAATTGCAACAAGTAAAACCATGTCAAAGGAGTTCATATTTTTATTAACGAGTCTTGATATTATCTCATAAATAAATTTGACATTTTGTTGATCTTGTTTATATGTCTGCATTGCCACTTTCTTTTTTACAAAACTTTTTGAGTCCAAGTATATATGGTACTCAAGATTGGCATGGTGTAAGATGTAGTCAGAATTTCCTACCTATGTAAAACTATCTGCATTAAGACTACCGGTAAATTAAACTTTCTCTTGTCAGGGATGGATGTTGAAATGGAAAGCCTGGGCTCCAGCCAGGACCTTTACATGGAATCTGGGAGTCCCGAGGAAGCGGACCAGGGTTGGATGTCCTGGGCTTGGTCCTTCGTCCCTGCCATTGTAGACGCAGAGGAGGAAGGAGAGGAAGGTCTTTACCCGCAGAACGAAACTGGAGACGATTCCAACAACCCCCAGCAGCACACATGCAAAGACCCTGTTGTTTCTATAGGTTTCTACTGCACTAAAGCCTCTGTCACCTTCAAG
This sequence comes from Garcialebias charrua, assembly GCA_038048925.1. NCBI lineage: Eukaryota > Metazoa > Chordata > Actinopteri > Cyprinodontiformes > Rivulidae > Garcialebias > Garcialebias charrua. The sequence goes on from JBBPBX010000853.1 coordinate 97,009, forward strand.
GTAAATGTGCTGTTTGAGAAACAAACAAAAAGATCCAGCATTATAAATTACAAAGTTTACAATTAATGTATATTTTAAATTAGTAACTACTTATTGCAAAACAATACTTCAATGATACTTTTCACATTGGTTTAAAGTGTTTTACACTGATTGGAAGACAGTATGATGTAAAAATGTATTCTAATTCCAGAGAGGTAATGTTCAGCATGTTTCAGAAACCATTTAATAGTAGTGATACGAGTTTTTTTACAATGTTTTTTATTTTGTTTTTAATACTGATTCTTTATACAGTATACAGTTCTTTGTCTATATAACTTCCATCTTATTTATTTATTTAATTTATTCATTTCAATTTTAAAACAGTCAATTTCAATAAAAAAAACAATCCATAAAATGAAAAGAAGCAGAAGAAGAAAAAAAATATTCTCGGATCTGCTCCTTCTCAAACAAAATCAATTCAAACTATCAATTCAAACAATAATCATCCATACATAATACCGCAAAATACATATCAAAATTTACCATTTAGAATTCATTTGATATTAATTACTGGTAACTTATATGTATCTTTTCAACAAAATAGTTTTAATCTTTTTCTTGAATATAAACATTGACTTCACCTTTTTGCATCGTTTTCCAAATCATTCCATAAACCTATTCCTTGTGTTGTACAGTAGTAGACCAAACCTTTAAACTGGTTCTATACTTTAGTTTTACAAAAATATCTATTCCCTTTAGATCATAACAACTTTTCCTTTTCAGAATATATGCTTGAATGTTCGATGGTAGTAATTCTGAGCTTTATACATGAGTAAAAGAATATTAGTCTACCAAATCATAAAACTTGAGTAATTTCAATTGACAAAACAAAATACTAGGATGATGACAATACTGTACAGTAATGCTTTCTTGTTATAATTCTTAAAGCTCTTTTTTGCTAAATAAAAATAGGCTTTGTTATGGTTTTACACGCTGTACCCCAAACATTAACACAATAAGTTAAATGTGGGATTATACTTGTATTATACAGCAAATACAAAGCATTATTATTTAATAAGTCCCTTACTCTATACAATACTGCATTGGACTTAGATATTTTAGTTTTTACAAAAGTTATATGCTGTTTCCATGACAGTTCATCATCAATAATTACACCCAGAAACTTTACCTCATTTACTCTGCATATCTTAACACCATCAATTTTAAAAGAAAAGTCCAAAGTTATCTTTTTTTGACTAAATATCATAAAATTAGTTTTATCAACATTCAATGATAACTTATTTAATTTAAACCAATTTTGTATTTTAACAATCTCCATCTTTATCAACTCAAACATCTGTTCCAAGTCTTTACCCAAACAGAAGAAAGTGGTATCATCAGCAAATAAAACACATTTTAGGATATCAGACACTTATATTAAATCATTTACTTATAAAATAAACAACTTAGTTCCAAGTACTGAACCTTGTGGTACTCCACATGAAGTTCTGCATAAATTAGATCTTACATCATCAATCTGTACAAACTGTTTTCTGTCCCTCAAATAACTACTTATCCACTTGATCTACATCATTATCTTTTTGTTATGCGGGTCGAGGAGCAGATGTATTAGGGTATACAGTAGTCTCTGTATGTCTGTAAACTTTGTCTTGTCCGGCCCATGACTTCTGACACATCTGGATAATTTAACCAAACTTCATACACATATGTATGCATCATCGCTAGATGGGCTATCACAGGTTTATTCACCCAGTTTCAAGGTTAAGGTCACAAATCAAGGTCAAAGTTAAAACAAGTTATTTGTTTTTCCTATAACTTCTGATCCGCTCAAAATAGTTTCAGTACAACGTCATACACTTATTCATCATCACCTGAGAGTGTCACACACACCCCAGCTCTGAGGTCAAGGTCACACATCAAGGTCAAATGTTGGACTAGGTTTTTGCTTGTTTGGCTCGTAGCTTCTGAACCACTTAAATAATTAAACAAAGCTTCACTCACGTGTATCATCAGTAAACAGAGTGTGCATACACTTTTCATCACCCCAGCTCCAAGGTCAAGGTTACAAATGAAAGTCAAAGGTTATACGAGGTCTTTTCTGGTCCATTCCTATAGATTGATGTATTGTTGAATACAGTAATTGTCGACAGGTGTATGATGGTACTCTTGTTTACATCTTTTTGATGAGCTCATCGAGATCGACTGGTTTAGTGTTAGATTTGTTGTCAGCACTTTAAAACCTAGTCTCCGTGTGTTTGCATCATGAACAGTGGTGTAAGCACCAACTTCTGTCTCTGGTCACATTAATGCTTAAAATATTTTGCATGAACATTATTTAGATGAACACTGTTTAGATATGGATCTTAACGTTTAAATTATGTGCGCTTGCACAGAAAAGCAGGAATTAATTTTGGTTTCTCCTTAGATTCATGAAATGCACATCACATCACTCGTCATAGGGAGTTTGTATTTGTCAGTTTTTGTGTTGTTGCTCATGCGCATGGTGCATGTGGATACACCCCAGGTCTATGCATGCAAGCGTTGGTGTATTGATGTGAGAGAACGTGTGCATGTTTTTAATAGTGCGTGTGATCAGTGAAGGAGCCGTATTTCTCAGGCCACAAAAACCATAGTGTTTTTCTAACGTTTAAACTGTTCCTGTATTGTTGAAGTTCTTTTAATCAATTAATTGCTTCTCCTCTGGAGTAATTGCAGGCAGCTGAGAGGACTTTTTTTTTTTTTCCTGGGACATTCTTGTCTCTTTGCTACAAGGAAGTATTTAGTTTGAAGGAATTTCATGTCTTTGAACTGCCAATGCTTGAACTGACATGAATGTGAAATCAGAGATGTATTTTTAGATTACTTACACACTGCTCCACAGTTCTCTTTGATGAAAATACTGGCAATGTACTTTGACTTTTACACACATTATGCATAGTTTAAAACTGACCAGTTGTTTCCTTCTTGTGATTTGAACACCTGCCAAACTTTCACTACATGCCAGACTAAATAGCATTTTTTAAAACATATACAGTAAATATTTTTTCCTAATTAAGTTTGTTTTTATTTAAATAATCTAAGTGAAGTACTATTTCAACTTTTTTATTTTTTTTAACTTTATAATTTATTTTCTGTGATTTAAAAATTCCACCATGCATCAATGCAATTACAATGGATCCTAGAAGCCTTTAAATGGTTTGACATAAAGTACTGGTGAGGTATAAAAGGTAGTACAGTATTTTCTGGTGTATAGGTCGCACCTGAGTATAGGTCGCACCATCCAATTATTGCCAAAGAATTGGGAAAAATCCATATATAGGTCGCACCTGAGTATAGGTCGCACCTACGTCAAAATGTGGACCGTGTTTAGCTCTGCTGCAAATGTCTCTTCCACAGGAGCGCACAGCAAGGCTTTTAAGAAGATTAACACTTAAAAACAATTAATTGTTTGATAAAAAATTATAGCAAATATGTGTCTGAGCTGAACTTTTCTTTAATAAATGAATAATTTTAGCAGGATAAACACCTAAAAATATATTTGTTAGCTGACATTATTGTAAGAGTGTGTCTCAGTTTAATTTTTGTTAATAAATGATTACAAATCAGCTTATTTTATAAAAAGCCATATATAGGTCGCACCTGAGTATAGGTCGCAAGCCATGAAAAAAATGATAAAAAGGTGCGACCTATACACCGGAAAATACGGTAGTTGTCGCTGCAGCTCATTGCTGTCTGCACCCGTGTCTGAATATTTACATTAAAGCTGCTGCTTTGGCTTCTGTTGCCTCTGTTATTTCAGGATTAGGTTTAATCACTAATAGTCTACCAGCTTCGTGCAGGCAGTGAAACATGAACAAATGAACGTGTTTACAGGTGTCACTGGTATTTCTTTGGTGACAGTGCCTCTCTGCACTTTTGTTTTTAAAAGGCAATAGTTTAGGCAGAATATTTCAGACACCCATTCATCATTATATCATAGATGTGTAGTTTTT
>JBBPBX010000854.1:0-18614 GCA_038048925.1 Garcialebias charrua
GAATTTGAGTCTCGGGTGTGATACAACGGTTTTACATCTCTGTTGTACAGAACCACCTGGGACTCAATTTTATATACACTTTAGACATTCATTCATAAACATTCTCATAAAAGTCACATATAGGGAATGGAGTGAGCACTAAAGTTATGGGTGGCGGGATGACACCACTCTCGCCCCCATGCCTATGCTCACTCAACATTATGCATTTAGACAATAAGGGCCTGGGATGGAGTTGGAGTGGAGGGGAAACTGGTACAATGCCAGCCTTTGCTCCTTCTCTTTCCTTTTTAAGTACAATTTAGAACAACACTCACCAACAGTACATTTGGGGACGGGGGTGTGTGTGTCGGGGTCTTGATTTGTTAATTTCAATTTTATTTATTTATGTATTTATTTATATATATATATATTATTATTTATTTATTTTTCTCTTACCCCCCTGGTTGCCTGGCGGACATTCTGGGGGTGGGCCGTCGGGGGTTGTCATGGGATGTGGGGGGGTTCGGGGCCTGGGGGTTCGCCGTGGGCGGGGCTGGCAGTGCGCTCCCTCTGGGGCTGCTTGGGCTCGGGTGTCCTGTCCTGTCGGCAGGGCGCGGGTTGGGCCGAATCTTGGATGTCTGCTGCTCTCCACCCCAGAATGAATGGGCCTACCTCCTGGGTTTGGATATGGGCTACATGTCTTGGACCTAGGGGGTATAGAGTGTGCATCGGGATTATGAATGGAACGTGTCGTTATTGTATGTCTTTCTGTGAGTGAGGGTGAGGATGAGGGTGGGTCTGAGTGAGTGTGTCTGTGTATGAATGTTTAAGTGTCAGGCTGGGACTTGGACTGCCCCCTCTCTGATACTTCTGAGGCTACTAGTGTCGCGCTCCTGCCACGTGGCCCCCTGGTGGGTGTTCCTTTGCCTGCGGGCGTGCTTGGGGCCCTCACTATCTGGGGTTGGGCGCTTGGGCGTTTGTCGGCTCGGCCTGGTGGCTGCCTGGTGGGGCTCGTGTCCTCTGGTCCTTTCGGGTCTTGGCCTGAGGGATGGGCGTCCCCGGGCCTCGGTGACCGGCCCTGGGGCTACGTCGGTACGGCGGGCTCCGGCGGGGGCCTGTGAATTTGTCGCGTTTGACCCCGGGGGGTCATTGTATGTGGTCGCTGGTGGGATTCGTCCGGTTCTTCCCCTTGGTCGGATCTGGGGAGTGGGCGAGTGGCTCGTCCTGTTCGGGTGGCCCTGGGGACTCTGGGCTCGGGGTCCTTCCTGGAGTCTTGGGCTTTGATCGCCCCTTCGTCTGCTCGGGCTTTGGGGGGACGGATCTCTGGCCAATGGGAGGGGGGCGGGTAAACCCAGTCTGGGTGTCTAATGTGTTATGTGTTCTGAAAGTTGTTAATATGAAGGGTGGGTGTAGTATTTCTTCTGGGGTGGGGAGTAAGTGGATGTCCTTGATGATGGTCTTGGACTATGCTTGGCCGGTGTGCGGGCCCTGGTTGGGGCCTGTTCTCGGTGCTTCCTGGCTCTGTCGGCGGTTGGGCGGGCGCTCTTGGCCGTGTCGTCCATATGGGATTTTGTGTCTTCTTGGGCGGCGGGCTGACTGCGGTTCGCAGGGGTCGTGGCGGCCCTGGTGGGTGTGGGCTGTTGGTTCTGCTGTTGGCGGCCCTCGGGACCGTGTCCCTCTCTGGTCTTGATTCAATGGCCCGGCAGTCGGAGAGGTGTTTCCTTTGCCTCGCTCCTTGGGTGGACCTTGGCGAACTGGGGGGGGGGTACGCAGGGTCAGCGGGGGAGCTGACTCGCTGCGGGAGCACTGTTCCTGCAGATATTTTCTCCCCATCCCTCACCACGCACCTCCGCCCTCTTCATCTTAAATTAATACATGTAGGGAATTTGAGTCTCGGGTGTGCTACAACGGTTTTACATCTCTGTTGTACAGAACCACCTGGGACTCAATTTTATATACACTTTAGACATTCATTCATAAACATTCTCATAAAAGTCACATATAGGGAATGGAGTGAGCACTAAGGTTATGGGTGGCGGGATGACACCACTCTCGCCCCCATGCCTATGCTCACTCAACATTATGCATTTAGACAATAAGGGCCTGGGATGGAGTTGGAGTGGAGGGGAAACTGGTACAATGCCAGCCTTTGCTCCTTCTCTTTCCTTTTTAAGTACAATTTAGAACAACACTCACCAACAGTACATTTGGGGACGGGGGTGTGTGTGTCGGGGTCTTGATTTGTTAATTTCAATTTTATTTATTTATGTATTTATTTATATATATATATTTATATATTATTTATTTATTTTTCTCTTACCCCCCTGGTTGCCTGGCGGACATTCTGGGGGTGGGCCGTCGGGGGTTGTCATGGGATGTGGGGGGGTTCGGGGCCTGGGGGTTCGCCGTGGGCGGGGCTGGCAGTGCGCTCCCTCTGGGGCTGCTTGGGCTCGGGTGTCCTGTCCTGTCGGCAGGGCGCGGGTTGGGCCGAATCTTGGATGTCTGCTGCTCTCCACCCCAGAATGAATGGGCCTACCTCCTGGGTTTGGATATGGGCTACATGTCTTGGACCTAGGGGGTATAGAGTGTGCATCGGGATTATGAATGGAACGTGTCGTTATTGTATGTCTTTCTGTGAGTGAGGGTGAGGATGAGGGTGGGTCTGAGTGAGTGTGTCTGTGTATGAATGTTTAAGTGTCAGGCTGGGACTTGGACTGCCCCCTCTCTGATACTTCTGAGGCTACTAGTGTCGCGCTCCTGCCACGTGGCCCCCTGGTGGGTGTTCCTTTGCCTGCGGGCGTGCTTGGGGCCCTCACTATCTGGGGTTGGGCGCTTGGGCGTTTGTCGGCTCGGCCTGGTGGCTGCCTGGTGGGGCTCGTGTCCTCTGGTCCTTTCGGGTCTTGGCCTGAGGGATGGGCGTCCCCGGGCCTCGGTGACCGGCCCTGGGGCTACGTCGGTACGGCGGGCTCCGGCGGGGGCCTGTGAATTTGTCGCGTTTGACCCCGGGGGGTCATTGTATGTGGTCGCTGGTGGGATTCGTCCGGTTCTTCCCCTTGGTCGGATCTGGGGAGTGGGCGAGTGGCTCGTCCTGTTCGGGTGGCCCTGGGGACTCTGGGCTCGGGGTCCTTCCTGGAGTCTTGGGCTTTGATCGCCCCTTCGTCTGCCTCGGGCTTTGGGGGGACGGATCTCTGATGCTTCACAGTCGCTACTAAATGTTCTATTGGAGGAACCTTATTCACTTATGCATGCTCACAACCACACACAAATGGATGCAGGGATGTATATGTAGATATATGCAGATATGTAGATGGGTATATGAATGAATATAAATGTATATGTATGTATACTGTATATATATTTGTAGGTATGGGTATGTTTATTTATAGAAATCTACTGCAAGGTCATGAATATTATTAGTCTTTATGCATGTATGTTTCGTTGCTGTGTTCTGTCATGTGCTTTGCAGGATTGTGGACGGAGGTTGGGTGTGTTTGCCTTGTGCTCTTTTTGTGGATAATTGTTGTTTTGTTGTCTTACTTTCTCTTTTCTTTCTTTCTCTCTATTTAAAAAATAAAATAAAAAATACATATTGGAGTGAGAGGATGGCTATAAGGTGAGAAGGGAGGCCATCTATAAATGGAAAAAAAATAATAATAAAGTAACAGAGCAATAAGAGTAACTTTTCACGATTTCCCAAAACATTCCACAATTCAACCGTCCCTTCAAACTAGTTCTATATACTGTATTGGCTTTGCAAAAATTTCACTTCCCTTTAGACTGTAGCAGCTTTCTCTCTTAACAAAATTCATTTGAACATTTGAGGGTTCTATTACTAACAAAATATTATAGTCCACCAAATCATAAAACTTCAGTACTTTGAGTTGTTTAAATATGTAATATATTAGATGGATGACAGTAAGGCTTTCTTGTAATAATTCTCACAGCTCTTTTCTGTAAAATAAAAAAAATATTTTGTTATAGTTTAATTTAATTTATAAGTAAAGGTAAGACTAAAATAATTTTTTCTCCAAATTAAATGTGCTTTTTTGTGTGCTACAGTTTGTATGTGTAAAGATAGCTGATATGAGATTTTAAACACAACCCGTTAACTGCTGCCAATCAAATGGCGAATAAACTACTCTGTAGGGTTCATGTATTATAAAAGAAGAAAATAACGCTATCCAAAGTATCCAAAGCGCTGAAGAAGCTATGGCAGACAGAAGCCAAAATGTGGAGAACATTTTTGTCTGTTTTTTATTATACATATGAAAAAAAAAACTGCACAGTGCCTCACCAGCCATGAACCTCACCGCACGTCACTGGCGTGGAGCCACAGTTTTCTCCACTATTGATCTGGCAAATGCTTATCATTAGGTGCTGCTGGCTGAAGAGAGTCGTGACATTACAGCATTCATAACACATGAAGGATTATTCAGGTTTCGCCAAGTTCCATATGGACTGTGTTCAGCCCCAAGTGCATTTTCAAAGATGATGTCCCTAGTGCTAAAAGGTCTAAAAGGTGTCCAGAACTATCTGGATGATGTGATAGTTTATGGCCGGGCCTCCAGCTCAATACTGAAAACTGTAATTTCAACAAAAAAGTCTGCAGTTCTTGGGACACACAGTGTCAGCCCAGGGTGTTCTGCCAAATAAGGATAATCTTAAAGCAATCACAGAAGCTCCAGCGCCTAATGATTCCACCACCCTGCGCTCATTCTTAGGGCTCACAGCATGGTATTCAAAGTTTGTGCAAAATGATGCATCGCTGGTGGAGCCCATGCGTGACTGCCTATGTGAGAATGTGTTCAAGTGGACTGCAGCTGCACAGTCAAGCTTTAACACAATTAGGGAGCACATTGTGAACAGCCCAGCGCTGACAGCCTTTGACCCTGCCCTCCCGACCATCGTGTCAACAGATGCTTCCGATTATGGTCTAGGGGCCATACTGACACAAATGCACCCTGATAAGACAGAACGTACAGTTGCATTTGCCTCTCGTTCACTCACACCTGCTGAACGAAAATATTCCATTGTGGAAAAGGAAGTGTTAGCTTGTGTGTGGGCAGCTGAAAATTTGAGAGTTGTGCTGTGGGGGACAAGATTCACCCTGCGCACAGATCATCAGGCCCTGACCACACTGCTAGCTACAAAAGGACTTGGATGCACAGGAATGCATATTGCAAGGTGGTCAGCCCGACTCCTGTGTTTTACATATGATGTGGAGTATTGCCCCGATGGCAGAGGAACTGGCAGAAAGTGGGAATCGACATTGTGGTTCCGTTTGAGTCAGCTACCTGGGATTGTCGCTATGCAATTACACTGATTGACTACTACACAAAGTGGCCGGAAGTCGATTTCACTCCTTCCATTACCACAACAGCAATCACCACGTTCCTGTCTACATTGTTTTCCAGGTTTGGAAACCCTATCGAGCTCATAAGTGATAATGGGACACAATTTACATCCTGTGAGTTTGCAGAATTCCTGCCGGTGAGAGACATCACACACAGAAAAGTTTCTCTATACTATCCTCAAGCTAACGGCACTGTGGAACGCTGGAACCGTGTTCTGAAGGAAACACTCCTCACAGCAGAGCAGACGAGGAAGCCATGGAAACCATTCATACAGGAGTTCCTGTTCACATACCAACACCACACAGCACTACAGGAGTGCCACCGTATGAGCTCATGTTCAACAGAAGGATGCGCATGAAAGTGAATATTGGACCAGCTAGTAGATCCACCCTTATGCCAGAAGAGCAACTGCGTGACCGTGTCGCCTCCAGACAAAGAGCATAAAAAACGTACACGGATGCAAAGCGAGGTGCACAAGTAAAAGGAAGCCTGGTTCGAGTGAGGAAGCCCTTTCATGTTAAAAAAGGTCTATCAACATTTCATGCACCTGCCAGAGTGATGGAGAAAGTGAATGCAAGCTCCTATGTGCTGAAGGATGGACGCACCTGGAATGCAGCTCACCTCTCTCTGGTCCCAGAAGGTGCAACAGACATTGTCACAGGTCCTGATCCAGGGCCTTCACAACACCTGAATGAAAAAACACCAAGACCTGCTCGGGTCAGGAAGAAGCCTGCCTGGCTTAATGATTACAAACAGTAATCTTCATTTAATGGCTTTTGATGGGGGAAGAAAACAAAACACTACAAGCAATGAGAAAAACCATGCTGTAAGAATGCAAAAGTGACTGAAATGCACTGAAACCGTTTATATTCAAAGTTCTTTGGTTGATATTGTTTCATGGATTTTGAAAATGTTTACTGGGAAAGTTTGATGAAAAAGAAATTGGTAACAAAACAAAAAACAACTGTTTATTCAAGTGCAGCTTAAAGGTAAAGTAACGGGTTGAGAGTTATAATTTTCTGCTGATAAAGTTAGATGTACAGGATGCAGTTTATAGGTGATGTGATTATTATTGTTATTGTTATTACTAGTAAAGGAGTTAATTCACACTACTTAATGAAGTGAAGCAGCTGGTTAAGTATGTATAATGTTCTAAAAAAGCTAAGTCTGGTCCTCTGGACATTCAAAAACAAAAAAACAAAACAAAGCAAAAAATTGTAGAAACGTTTCGTCTTTCGTCCGAAAGACTTCCTCAGTCTGAGGTGCTGGGTTCAGCTCAGTCTTATAAATAGCACCCTCTCACAGTGTTACACAACCAGTTGGCTGATGACAGCCTGAAACCAACTGGTTGTGTAACACTGTGAGAGGGTGCTATTTATAAGACTGAGCTGAACCCAGCACCTCAGACTGAGGAAGTCTTTCGGACGAAAGACGAAACGTTTCTACAATTTTTTGCTTTGTTTTGTTTTTTTGTTTTTTTGAATGTCCAGAGGACCAGACTTAGCTTTTTTAGATGTTTCTACCTGGATTATTGAGCATGCATCAGGGTATGTATAATGTTACTGCTAGGAAATTGTCGGATTGAGAAGATTTATGTTTCTGTCCCTACTGGCAACTTTCTTAAAGACCGTGTAAAGTGAATTTCAACATTTTCTTCAATAAACATTATAAATGTCATAATTGTAATCTTGTAAATGAGTAAAAAGTCTCAAAATTGTAGCTCAATTAATTTTGGAGTTATAGATCAAACTGTGTATAAAGATATTTCTGTTTCAGGATTTTTTAGGCGTGGTTTAAATGTTACCGTGTTTCGTCACACGGTAACAAGCCCCACCCCCTGCAGCTCCAGCCGTATAAATGCGTTCTTCGGTGGAGCCGTTCACTCGCTACCGACCGTCTCCCTCCAGTACTCTCACTCCTTTTACGCATGGAGGACTGCAGCCGCTCCATTGTGACTTGCAGGAGGGAGTCAAACAAACCCAGGCGTGCTGCTGGAGCGACCACTGCCACCTGCACCTCCGCGCACCTCCGCGTCCCCCCGCGTGTATGTGTGTGTGTGTGTAAGAGCGATCCGCGTGGAGCTGAAATCCTGCCACGCGCGCCGTGAAACGCCGTGACTCCGCTGACACAGATGAGATAACTTATCAACGTGATTACTCTTTATTTTAATCACCAACACAGCCAGAACTCAAACAGAGCAGGTGGATCTCTGCGCACCCGTCTGCCTCTCAGCTCAGGGGGCAGGACACGAGCGCAGCTGCGCTGAAACCACGCCCACGCGCTGACACGCCCCCAGAGTTTCAGACCAAGGCAAAATCATGTTTTTTCATGATTTTTGAGACTTAATTTTATAAGGTAAACAATGTTTTTAATCAGTCAGATTTATATGGGTGATTAATAACACATATTTATGCCATGTGACAAACTCAAAACAAAAATTTAATTTTACTTTACACGGTCTTTAAACAAGGGGGAAATATGTTGTGTATTCAGTTATTGTACTTCAACACTAGAGGGCGATGTAATCTGTGTAGTGGGAGGAGATGAAGGAGAGAAGTAAAGAAAGTTACTGACAAGCTAATGCCTACGTTCTGCTGTATTATTTCCTTCGTGATTATGTGCACACCACATCCTGCACCACAATAAAAACTTTAATATTTCTGTCTCCACCTGACCTGTTGGTATTTTTATGTTCTCTATTTAAAAAAAATGCTCTTATTGTTTTTTTTTTTATATCTTGTGTGATTCCTTGTGTATGTTCCTTTTTATTGAAACTCTGGCACAACAATTTCCTGTGGGATCAATAAAGTCCTATGTTATCTTATATATGTATATAACATGTTGTGGTGGACCACTAGGGGGCTCTACTCACACCCAGTGGACCGAATGTGTTACAGGATGCTTTTATTGTGAAAGGTCCAGAGGACCGGATGTTGTGTTGGTATATAAGGCGGTGTTGGGTGGTTTTCCCGCCAGTTGAGTAGGAGTTGATTAAAAGTGAAGAACTACATCCCGTCTCCTGTGTCGTCTCTTCACCACCTCCTACACTGGTGACCTACGTGAACTGAATATGACGACATCTGAAGGTCCAGCCAGCTCTCCTCAGCTGTCCGCGGTTGTGGAACCCCACCGGCGGCCCCGCTCGCTTTTGCGGTGGCCGTTAAAATCCCGGACTTCTGGCTGCACGCACCTCGGTCGTGGTTCGCCCACGTCGAATCACAGTTCGCTCTTCGCGGGATCTCTGCAGACGACACCAAATACCACCATGTGGTCGCTTCACTGGACCCATTGTCCACCCAGCGGGTAATGAGCCTGCTCGAAGACCCTCCTGCACAGGGAAAATACGACGCCCTCAAGGAGCTCCTTCTGCAGCGTTACACGCTCTCAGACGCGGAGCGCGCCGAGAAACTGTTTTCCCTCTCTGATTTGGGCGACGGCACAGCTCTCGAGCTCATGGAAGGCATGTTGTCTTTGAGAGGATCAACAGACTGTGAGTTTCTTTTTCTCCACCTCTTCCTCCGCCGGCTTCCGGCTCCAGTGCGCACAGCCCTGGCCAACTCCCCGTTTCTGCAGCAGAAGGATTACCGCTCGCTGGCCCGCGAAGCCGACCGCATCCTGCTGGCTGCGAGGACGTTCGCGGTCCAAGCGGCGGTCCCCGGATCTCCAGCGGCGCCCGAGCTTCAAGCATCGCCCTCAGCGCCGGACGAGCCAGTGGTCGTAGCAGGAGTCGCCCGCAGGCGGTCAGGAGCTGCCTTTTGTTTCTTCCACCAGCGTTTTGGCGCCAAAGCACGACGGTGTGTCCCACCGTGCAGTTTCAAGCCGCAGGGAAACGAGTACGCCAGCGCCCGCTAGCAGTCGCGGCCGTTGGCGACAAGGAAAGGCTGCTTTTCATCGAAGACTCGAGGTCGGGGAGGCGGTTCCTGGTGGACTCCGGCTCGCAGAAGAGCCTCGTTCCCCCGACCGGCTCCGACAGGTTAGCAGAAGGCTGCGGGCCGCAGCTAACCGCGGCTAACGGCTATCCCATCAAGACGTTTGGCGAAAGGTTGGTGACTGTTCGTTTCCATGAACGGGACTTCCAGTGGAACTTTGTGGTAGCTGCTAGCTCAGTCCCTATTTTAGGGGCTGATTTTCTTTGTGCTCACGGGCTCCTGGTTGATTTAGCTAACAGACGTTTGATCGACGCTGTGTCTTTTTCGTCACTGCCTTGTGAGACGCGAGGAGCTGGGCCTTTAATGCATGCTAACTTTTTAGCTTCGGGTAATGTGTTTCAGCGTTTATTGTCTGAATTCCCCTCGCTGACTGTTCCTGATTTTGCAAACACAAACACAAAACATGGGGTCGAACATTATATTCCCACAACGGGCCCCCCGGTGTTCGCACGTGCACGCCGCCTTGATGCTACTAAGCTAGCAATAGCACAGGAAGAGTTTGCTAACATGGAGCGTTTAGGCATCGTGCAGCGCTCAAACAGTCCGTGGGCCTCCCCCCTCCACATGGTGCCCAAGGCAGATGGCAAATGGCGACCATGTGGGGATTTCCGCCGCCTTAATAACATCACAGAGAACGATCGTTATCCCATCCCCCACATCCAGGATTTTTCAGTGCACCTGGCTGGGACCTCCATTTTTTCTAAAGTAGATTTAGTACGGGGGTACCACCAGGTTCCTGTGCATGTGGAGGATGTCCCTAAGACCGCTGTTATCACGCCTTTCGGCCTTTTTGAGTTTTTGCGCATGCCTTTTGGTCTTAAAGGTGCAGCACAAACATTTCAGCGGTTGATGGATTCAGTCCTAAGGGGTCTGTCCTTCGTATTTGTGTACCTGGATGACGTCCTGGTGGCTAGCAGCTCGGCTGAGCAGCACTTGTCCCACCTCCGTGAGGTTTTTCAGCGCCTGGCAGCACATGGCCTGATTGTAAATACAGCGAAATGCCAGTTTGGGCTGCCAGTCATTGACTTTTTGGGCCACCGCATTTCTGCAAGTGGTGCCGTCCCGTTACCAAACAAAGTGCAGGCGGTGTCAGATTTCCCACAGCCCCAGTCTGTTAAAGCGCTACAAGAATTTTTGGGAATGGTTAACTTCTATAACCGTTTCCTCCCCAGGGCAGCACAACTGCTGCGTCCGCTCTATGGAGCGCTGAAAAAGAAAAAGCCCAACGACAGCGTGGACTGGACACCAGAACGCCTACAGGCATTTGGTGATGCTAAAGCTGCACTGGCCACTGCTGCCCTTTTGGCCCATCCATCCCCAGCGGCGCAAATAGCTTTAACAACCGACGCATCTGATGTTGCGGTGGGGGCTGTGTTAGAACAGCAGGTTTCCGGGGTTTGGCAGCCGCTTGCATTTTTCAGCCGTACGCTGCGGGACAATGAGCTGAAATACAGTGTTTTTGACAGAGAGTTGCTGGCGCTTTACCTGGCCACACGCCATTTCAGGTTTTTCCTGGAGGGCCGCCGGTTCACTGCATATGTTGACCACAAACCCTTGGTGTTTGCGATGTCAAAAATTTCTGACCCCTGGTCTGCTCGCCAGCAACGCCACCTCGCAGCGGTGTCTGAATTTACTACAGACATTCAGCATGTGGCTGGAAAATCCAACGTGGTGGCCGACTGTCTCTCCCGGGTGCTGATCTCTCCCGTATACGTTGGCATCGATTTTTCTGCTATGGCTGCGGACCAACGTAGCGACGCAGAAATACTCGAGCTCCAGTCCGGGCCCACGGGCCTCGAGTTGGAGGAACGGCAGGTGAATGACGGAGGTCCCCTCCTGCTCTGTGATGTTTCTACTGGCAGGCCCCGCCCCCTGGTTCCAGTTTCATGGCGACGCCGCGTTTTTGACTCCTTACATTCCCTTTCTCATCCAGGTGTTAGAGCCTCGGTGAAACTGGTCAGTTCAAAGTTTGTTTGGCCCGGTCTGCGTAAAGCAGTTAAGGAGTGGGCAGCAGCGTGTGTCCCATGCCAGCGCGCTAAGGTTAACAGGCACACCAAAGCACCTTTGGAACCCTTCTCCATCCCAGGTCGGCGGTTTGATCATGTGCACGTAGACCTGGTGGGCCCTCTGCCTCCATCACAAGGTTTTACTCATCTGCTGACTATGATAGACCGGACCACCAGGTGGCCTGAGGTGGTTCCTTTGACATCCACGACATCTGCAGTGGTGGCCCGGGCATTTTTGTCTACCTGGGTGGCGCGTTTTGGCCCCCCTTCAGACATTACATCAGACCGGGGCCCGCAGTTTGTTTCTGAACTTTGGTCTACCATGGCCAAGGGTCTGGGGACTAACGTTCACAGGACCACCGCTTACAACCCCCAAGCTAATGGTTTGTGTGAACGGTTTCACAGATCATTGAAAGCTGCACTGCGTGCTGCATTGACCGGTGACAACTGGATTGACCGTCTTCCCTGGGTTTTGTTGGGTTTACGTACCGCAACCAAAGAGGACCTGAGCTCTTCCCCGGCTGAACTGGTTTTCGGTCAACCTGTGCGCGTCCCCGGTGAGTTTTTACCTGAGGTACCCTCACCACAGTTTGCTCCACCGTTGCTCCATTTTTCACCTCAGGAGGCCCCTTTTCGTGTCCCTGGCCCGGTACATCATTGTTTACCGCAGTCATTTGTCCCTAATGCCTCCTACCCACCGCCCCCGGCGTCGGGCGGCCGAAGCGGCCGGATAACACCGGTTTACATTCAAAGTCTATGGAGGAGACGCGTGGAGTCACGGGGAACAAGGAAGCGGCGAGATTCGAGTGATCGAAGCGGCGCGACGGCAGCCTGCACACGCACGCGCGCGTCGCCGTCGAGCCGCAGACGTCCCAAATGTTGATCTCTGGCGGCTCGACGCATCCGGCAAACAGTCGGGAGAGCCTCGCTATCTGATTACACAACCACAACGGGACTTTTTTCGGACTTTTTAAACTCACCGGATCCAGCCTCCAGGAATTGGACCCAAACTCCGGTAAGAAACGTGGCATTTTTACAGTTGCTGCTGACAGGCTGCTGTACTCTCCAGTGTAGATCACCCCAAACATAAAAAAAAGTTTTAATCTCATCGAAGACCGTCGGAGGTGCAGTTAAAACAACAACTGAACCCGGAAAACAAGCCAGAGACCCCTCCCTCTGCTACCCCCTAGTGTACGTCATCAGACGGTGTTCAGTGGTTCAGTGGGACCGTGACCAGCGGCAAAAAGGGGACGGCAGGAGCGTTTGCAGTTGTGCGGTGGGTAAGAGGCATAAGAGTCTGGAGTCCTCTAAATTTGTTTTTGTCAAACACAATGCACACAGGACACCACTACAGCCTTTGTATGATGGACCGTTTCGGGTTCTTCAACCAGGTCCAAAACATTTCCTTTTAGATTTAGGGGGTCGTACTGAGACTGTCTGTATCGATAGGCTTAGGCCCTGTACACACGTAGCCGTTTATCTGTAAAACCGAACAGTTTAGCATGCGGTTTAGCCTTTCATCCACACGTGAACGCCGGTTGATGTAACTATAAACGAATAATAACAAAACTCCGGCCAAAGTGAAGATTTGAGAACTCTCCGTTTTCGAGTCTGCTTGTGGACTTTCAGAACGGAGGTTTATGCTCCAGCTGGACCGGCAAAACTGGTTCTGCCGGTCCAGCTGGAGCGGCACTCACGTCACATAATGCTCTAAAAAAAGCACTAAAAAGTCAACATACCTGCTCTGACATGATTCCTAGTCGACATTTTCCTGCGTTTTATTAATTTTGTACTCCAACACGGTATTTAATAGTAGTTCAACCTCACGGTCTGTCCACACAAACGAAAGAAAATAAATAAATAAATAACAGGAAGTGTGGCTGCATGAGTTGAAGGGTTGTGACAGCACTACACTGCCACCTATGGGTTCAGCATATTCATTACAACTTTACAACGTTCTGTGGTGAAAAAAACGGGACATGTAAACAAACATTTTAAATATTCGAACATGTATGGACAGAGATATTTTTTGTGTGCAAATATTCGTTTTTAAAACACCAGGCTACGTGTGTACAGGGCCTTAAACCAGCTCATGTTGTGTCAGATGATCAGGTTGTTACGGCCCAGGCTCCTCGCAGGGGCAGACCTCCATCCACATTGTTAACGGACTGCTGTCCCCCTGCCAGAGACTCTCAACATCCATTGGAGCCCGAATCTTCTGCAGGCCCTCCTCGGAGCCCTCCGCTTCATCAGACTGGTTCTGCAGGGCCCAGGTTCAGCCGTTCTGGTCGTTTAATCAAACCTAAAATGCGGGACTAGTGATGGACCTTACTGGGTGTTCTGGGGGGGCGTGTGTGGTGGACCACTAGGGGGCTCTACTCACACCCAGTGGACCGAATGTGTTACAGGATGCTTTTATTGTGAAAGGTCCAGAGGACCGGATGTTGTGTTGGTATATAAGGCGGTGTTGGGTGGTTTTCCCGCCAGTTGAGTAGGAGTTGATTAAAAGTGAAGAACTACATCCCGTCTCCTGTGTCGTCTCTTCACCACCTCCTACAATGTAACATATGATGATAGGTTAATATGATCATAATGACAGTGGTCAAAAAAATCCACTTGTATGACATTTATATTTCCACTTCCTATCAACCTGTATCAGCTCATCAGTATTGTGCAGTTTGATGTGATGCAGTTGACTTTTCTCCACTTTTCATACCCATGCAGTTGGACTCTGTGGCTTCTGTTTTAAAAGCAGCATTTTATATTTATAGTACCAGTAAAAGTAAAGCATTAAAGTTTAGAGTCTGTGCAGGAAGCAGCCGTGCTTTGCATGAATATAAATCTCAAATGTATCAGTACTATGATAAGTATGTGTTTATAAAATCATGTTGACAGTACCCCAGAAGTTTCTCACACCCAGGGGTACACCCACTTGATCCCTCCCATTACATTTGGTGTTAAATTTGACAGAAGTCTGTTTTCCACAGCACAGTTTGGCCTTTTTGTGACGTTATCGCCCCCCTGCACAGCCTGCAGAGGGACGAGCAGAGAGGAGGGAGCGAGTGGAAAGAGCGCAACCAAGGCACGTCATTTACAAGCAACTTACAATCTACACACGTTAGGTTGGTATAAAGATAGGAGAAAACTTTTTCACACCATCACACGGAAGTAGGAACCGTCCTTCAACTCTACAGCTTTGACTGTTACATCGAGGACTCACTGCAAGTTTTTCACTTCCATGCAGGTGCAGTAAAAGGAGACCTGAAAGTAATCAAATAAAAGTTTACAGAGCAGAGGGGACACCGTGAAGAATCAGAGACCTTGCTGAATCTACGTGCACAATTTTATTTTTTGTTTTTTTATGAATAGCTGGTAAGTATTTGCATGATTATTTGAATGAAAGTATGAGGTTTCTGTTCCCTCGCTGCCTGTTGGCTGGCCTCGGAGCTTCAGATCTGTTTAGACAAACTGACTTTGAAAATGTGTTTGTTTGCTGGTTTTGTTTTCACAGAGTTGGTTTTATAAGCAGCAGAATTAGCAGAGTGGGACTTTGGGCTTGAATCTGCTGTGGCTATAGAGAGATAATTGGAGATAATGTTTTCTGCTAAAAATGATTGTATTTGAGCAATCACACTGTTCCCCAGTTTGACTACGGCTGTGCTCACCTCGATCTTTAGTCTGTTAATTATTTTACTCATAGTCTTCACTCAATATACTCTTCATTTTATTTGAAATCACCACACTACTTTTTTTATAGGCCAGTTTGCTTTGTATATCAATACCGGTCAATGAGGACGTAAAACTAAAGCAAAGTATTGTTGAGCTATAGTCTTACCTGCAGCTTCTCTAAGCAAATTATTGAAGCTGTCATTTCTCCCAAATCCTTCTACTATTTCTGAGGTCATCTAAAACCTCACAGCCTTCGATCGTGGCTGTTAGCACATGCTTTGATTTGAGTGGGGGTAAAAACTGGTTAAGCCGTCGCGTTTGTGATGCATGTAAAGTTGGCGAGCACATCTCTGTTTTGCATAGGTCAGCAGGTCCGTGTGCTTTAAACGGCAATAAAAATGTCCTGATGCAAGCTCAACCATCCAGGTAAATAAATCATAAAAAAAGAGTTAAAACCGGTTACAAATCTGTCCATATGACATGTTTTAACTCTTTTTTTCTTTTTTTTTGGTGACAATAAAAATGAAAACCCTTTTATCAGATGGACGACTGAGTCTTCAGAGACGAGTTTTATGTCAGGAAGGCAGGAATGTGAAAGAGGATGCTCATTCTGAATCGGTGACCTCATTAGGCTCAGGGCAATGAGATGTTTTAAAAAGCTCCCCGTTTTTCTGTGGGAGTCCCAGGCCCCGAGCCCCGGACCTGCCATGATCCCCTCTCCAGGCCCAGACGGAAGTGAGCTATTGTCATCCTGCATTGTGCAACTCTGACGCTCTTCATTGCGTCCGAATGCGTTCCGTGTCTCTCAGCAATTTTTACTGGGCCCACATCTTAAACCCCTTTATTATGGACAAGCTGGCTGTGCAACATTTGCTGTGTTGGCTTTTGCATTCAGTGCCCCCTACCCCCCAAATCCCCCCACCTGCCATGCTGTGCTTTTTCACCCAACATTACTGATCTGTTAATGTGGCATGTCCAAGCGGGTCTAGTCTGCAGCAAAGTTCTGCTGCATCCACGAGAGTGGGAAACTGAGCGATCGAGTTCTTCTCTTTTGAGTGTGCACCTGTTTCACTGGGAGAACTTGATTTAAATACACAAATAATTAAAGGCATGAAAGAGTCCTTGTCTCCTTTCATGCCAGAATTTTGTCAAATGTCATATGTTGATAAATGATGGAGCTGGAGTGGCTTTGGGTAAACTTTATGTAATATTATCTTGAATTGGGTGTGCTCCAATCGGCAGTCAGTCATAAATGTACATTCTGTAATTATTTTCTGAAAGGTTCATTAAAATATGGGATATTTTAACAAATGAACATACAGTACAAGTAAAGTCATTAATGTCCTCCTGCCTGGCCTTTCTTAATTGTAGATGGTTCATTGTTGAACGTTATAAAATTATAAATGTATTTTGGTTTTACAAAGCTGCCATTTATTCCATACAATAGCAACATAATTTGTTTAATCATTAGTTTGTATCATTTTGATTTTAAATATAGCAACTATTGTTCTAAAATCGAGGCAAAGTAGTTTTAGATTTGCTATTTATTTAAAACTCTGCTTTCACTTTTCTGTTTTATTTGAGGTAAACTCGGATAAATAAAATAGTTCTCTCTTTACAGAACCATGAGGCTCACATGTCAGAGTTGAGTCTTCAGTTGCTGGGTGACTGCTGTGATGGAGGACTTTTCCCTACTGGTCCAATGATTCCCACTACTACCTTTGGCTGAATGCTGGCAGCCAAGGATGGAAGACCCAGCAAGTGCTGCTCTGAGCCACTGTGACACCACTCTCAACTTCTTTTATCTTCCCTTCTCTGAACTCACTGGCATCCCCGGACCATCACCTCCAGGCAGGCTAGGCCCACTGCGGGGTGACCAGGTTCCAGGATGTTTGTAAATTTTCGGCGAATTCGAAAACGCAAGTTGGTGCAGCTGATGACTACCTGCCTGTTGCTGTCAGTGGCGATGGTCTGCTGGGAGCAACTGGACTCAATTGTTGTCAGCCATGTCAAGTCCTACTCTTTCCGCTACCTGGTCAACCGGTTTACCTACATCAACAGGAGCCTCACCATCCCACATAAGCAGGCCAGAAGTTTCAGCAACTTTCCCTACCTAATGGACCACCCTGACAAGTGCACTGGCAAGGACGTCCTTCTTCTTGTCTTTGTCAAATCATCTCCAGAGAATACCAAGAGGCGAAACGCTATCAGATCCACCTGGGGTAATGAGACCTACATCCAAAATACCCTAGGGGTGACAGTTAAAGTGGTGTTTGCCTTGGGAGCCATCCAGCGTAAGACAAGTGAGCCTTCTTGGAACAGCAGAAGTGGAGCTGACTTTCAAGAACAGCTCATTCAGGAGAATGACCTCCATGGAGATTTGATTCAGAAAGATTTTTTGGACTCTTTCCACAACCTGACCTTGAAGCTGATCATGCAGTTCCACTGGGTGCACAGTCATTGCTCTCATGCCCATTTCTTCATGACCGCTGATGATGATGTCTTTGTCCACACGCCCAATCTGGTGAGGTACCTACAGGACACGAGTCGTAGGGGCATTACGAACTTGTGGATTGGTCGAGTGCACAAGGGGGCACCGCCTGTCCGCAACAAAGACAGCAAGTATTACGTTCCCTATGCAATGTACCAATGGTTGTCCTACCCCGACTACACTTCTGGGGCCGGCTATGTTGTCTCCAGTGATGTGGCAGATAAAATCTACCATGCCACGCTGACCCTGAATGCTTCTCTTTACATAGATGATGTTTTCATGGGCATCTGTGCCAATGCTGTGAGTGTGTCACCACAGGAGCATGTGTATTTCTCAGGGGAGGGCAAGGCAATTTACCACCCATGTATCTACAGGCAGATGATGACATCACACGGCCATGTAGAAGATATTTACGATTTGTGGACAGCAGCGACACACCCCCAGGTGAAGCAGGGGGCCTCTAGACTCTTTGGAAGACTTTACTGTACAGCTGTAAAAATGGCTCTGCTTTGTAAACCTCACTTTTTTGACACCTACCCTTGTAAAGCTGCATTTTTGTAATATTTAAGTTTGTGTGTATCTGTGTTTGAAAGAGGAAGTGAAAATGTCATATTTTAGAATATAATACAATTAAATGAATTTATTCAAAGTTCAAACATTACCTCAGTCCTGTTAGCTGAACCACTGTGTTCATGTCTACAGAAGAAGCCTGAGAGATAGGACTGTTTCACTGTCTGGCATCTTGATGTCTGTGGCTTGTAGTTTTGGCCATTTTGTTTATACGTCATTCTACATCAAACCTTTCACAAATGTGATTCAGCTTAGCTGAAACTCATTTCAGGGAATAGTTCTTTGTTGCATTTGGTTTTGCAACATTCCACTAGTGATACTAGTGATAGAAGTACAACATCCATCTATTATCTTTTACCCGCTTCGTCCTTTCTGAGTTGTGTGGGGGTCACTGGTGCCCATATGCAGCAGTCACTGTGTGAAAGGCGGGGGACACCCTGGACATCACAGGGCCACATTGAGACAAACAACCATTCACTCTCTGACTCACACCTGGGGACAATTTAGAGTTACCAATCAGTCTAACATGCATGTTTTTGGACTGTGGGAGGAAACGGGAGTACACTGAGAAAACCCACACATGCACAGAGAGAACATCAGCATTTCCCATAGTTTA
>JBBPBX010000854.1:29192-47153 GCA_038048925.1 Garcialebias charrua
TATATATAAATATATATATATATATATATATATATATATATATATATATATATATATAAATATACACACACAGCATACATATATAGGTGCGTGTGTTTATTTGCCAGTTATGAACGAAAATATTAGTATCATTTAATCACTGACTACATAAAATCATAACACTAAAAGCTGTCTCTTAAATCATACCTGATCCTCTGGAGGATACAGTGTCTTTTTTCAGGTGGTTTCTCGTAGCCCAGCCACAAAGAAGGATGCAGGTTTTTGTTTTCGGAGCATGTTCAACACACACTAGTTGCAGCCACAAATTCAGCTTCGTCTGATTATTCGTACAGCCACGAACAGCGCAACAGGTACCCGAGCTCCACAAGGACATCTTCGTGACAATATTAGCTCGAAATAACAGAAAACAGAACTTCAACGACGCATGCAGATTAGCAAGTAAACAACGAGGAGCCAATGCAGAAATTCTACTTCCGGGGTCAAAACGGAAGTAAGTCCCATAATCGCTTCTACAGTGACACCCTCAGGAATAAGGTGCTAAATCTTGAAAATCTCTCTTGTCAACAATGTTACTGATTTAACAAGTCCTTTTGGTTTTGAAAAAAGAAAAATTCTAATGTAAAACTAAGTTGTAATTTCAGTTTGCATCTTTTTTTAAACTAAGAAATGTACTCTATTTTCATGAACAACATCAAGACTTATAAATCCAGATGTAGCCATGGACAAAAGACAGTTGTTTTTTTCTGTAAATGCAAAGTTAGCATTTAACCAAAACATTTTTCTGAATATCTTCATTTTTTTTAACCCTTTTACACTTAGTTCATGTAATTTATAATAAAATTCGTACAAAAATACATTGGATAATCCCTTACATTTTTATTTTTAAATTCAACTTCTGTGCCGTTGATCTATATTTTCTTTGTGTTACTTCTGCTTCTTTTCATGAGCCTTTTGCTTCTTTTTGCTACGTTATGCTCATTTTAGTGGCAATTCTGCTCTTTTTAGCTGCTATTCTTCTTGTTTGAACTTTAAAACTAAAATTCAGCTTTTCAGCCTCAAATTTCAGCTGCCACCTTGCAGTTTCACAGAAAATATCTATTGTTTTCCACAAAATTGTTTTGGATTAAAACAAAATGCTTAAAGCAATACCAGCCTTAAAAAACTGTCCTTGTTTAAAATAAATAAATAAATTCACATATGAGCACATGATCTCCAACAACTTGTTGAAAATATTCCATAATGTTACAGAAAATATGTGCAGAACACACATTTCGCATGTGATTTTTCACAAGGGGACTGTTTTTTTTTCTATATAAATTCACACATGAAATGTGTACATCCATCCATCCATCCATTTTCGTCCGCTTATCCGGGGTCGGGTCGCGGGGGTAGCAGCCTAAGTAGGGAGGCCCAGACTTCCCTCTCCCCAGCCACTTGAAGCAGCTCCTCTGGGGGAATCCCAAGGCGTTCCCAGGCCAGCCGAGAAACATAGTCCCTCCAGCGTGTCCTGGGTCTTCCTCTGGGTCTCCTCCCGGTGGGACATGCCCGGAACACCTCACCAGGGAGGCGTCCAGGAGGCATCCTAACCAGATGCCCGAGCCACCTCAACTGGCTCCTCTCGATGTGGAGAAGCAGCGGCTCTACTCCGAGTCCCTCCCGGATGACTGAGCTTCTCACCCTATCTCTAAGGGAGAGTCCAGACACCCTGCGGAGAAAACTCATTTCAGCCGCTTGTATCCGAGATCTCGTTCTTTCGGTCATAACCCAAAGCTCATGACCATAGATGAGGGTGGGAACGTAGATCGATCGGTAAATTGAGAGCTTTGCCTTTCGACTCAGCTCTCTCTTCACCACGACAGACCGGTACAGCGCCCGCTTCACTGCGGACGCTGCACCTATCCGCCTATCGATCTCACGCTCCAGTTTTCCCTCATTCGTGAACAAGACCCCAAGATACTTAAACTCCTCCACTTGGGGCAGGACCTCCTCCCCGACCCGGAGAGGGCATGCTACCCTTTTCCGGCTCAAGACCATGGCCTCGGATTTGGAGGAACTGATCCTCATCCCGGCCGCATCACACTCGGCTGCAAACCGCTCCAGCGAAAGCTGTAGATCACGATCTGATGAAGCCAATAGGACCACATCATCTGCAAAAAACAGAGAAGCGATTCTAAGGCCACCAAAACGGATCCTCTCAACACCTTGGCTGCGCCTAGAAATTCTGTCCATAAAAGTTATGAACAGAATCGGTGACAAAGGGCAACCTTGGCGGAGTCCAACTCTCACTGGAAACGAGCCTGACTTACTGCCGGCAATGCGGACCAAGCTCTGACACCGGTCGTACAGGGACCTAACAGCCCATATCAATGGGCCTGGTACCCCATACTCCCGGAGTACCCCCCACAGAACCCCCCGAGGGACGCGGTCGAATGCCTTCTCCAAGTCCACAAAGCACATGTAAACTGGTTGGGCAAACTCCCACGCACCCTCCAGGACCCTGCTGAGGGTGTAGAGCTGGTCCAGTGTTCCACGACCAGCACGAAAACCACACTGCTCCTCCTGAATCCGAGGTTCGACTATCCGACGGACCCTCCTCTCCAGAACCCCTGAATAGACCTTACCAGGGAGGCTTAAGAGTGTGATCCCCCTATAGTTGGAACACACCCTACGGTCCCCCTTTTTGAATAGGGGAACCACCACCCCAGTCTGCCAATCCAAGGGAACTGCCCCCGATGTCCACGCGATATTGCAGAGTCGCGTAAGCCAACACAACCCCACAACATCCAGAGCCCTAAGGAACTCAGGGCGAATCTCATCCACCCCCGGAGCCCTGCCACCGCGGAGCTTTTTAACCACCTCGATGACCTCAGCACCAGAGATCGTTCTCTGATCTTGTTCCTGTCACTTTAGATAAACCGAACACAGAACTGAAGCTGGTTTTCTCGGTTTTTATTCAGCGACAGAAACACGATCTACAAAAACAGGAAGTAGAATCGATGATGCAACGGGAGGAACGACGTCAGTTCTGTTCTTCTTTTGTATTGAAATTTTACATGTCTGAATAGCTGCTCTTGTTTCTGCACTAAACCCTCACTGACCACCGTGTCCAACAAAGATGATACTGGTGCATCAGAAACCAGTTTGCTCTGTGGCAACAACCTGCAGCTGCACGCTCACATTTTGTGGTTTAAAGGTGGAAAAACAAATAGAAAATAAAAGCAGCTGCTGGAGATATTTACTCTGTGCTTGGATTAAGCATTAAACCAGGTTTCTGTCAACAAGACAAAACTCAGGTCAAACTAACATCATCAGCTGTGACAGCAGCAGAAAAGGACGGAGGAGTTCAGAGCTCGACAGAACCGTCAGCGGCGAGAAGAAATCTGATCGTTTCTAAACTTCTTGTTGGATTCTGAAGGTTTTTCATCGGGTTTGTTTCTCCACACCTCAACCTTCTTCAGCTCCTCCTTGGCTGTGCTGTAGCTGATGTGGGTGGAGTCCAGAGAAATGACAGCCTGCTCAGCCAATCGCAGCCAAGCATCCAGGTGGGCGTGTTCCTTCATGAACTCGTGCCAAAGCACCCATCGTCTGTCCAGCCTGCAGAGACAAGAGACGCAGAACGAAGGACGTCGTCCATCAGTGAAACTATGGAAGCTCATTTGTGCCACTCAGGAAAACAGATTTATTAACAGTTTAACTCTTATAAAACTAAACAAAACTTTGTTTCTGGGTTCTGAAACAACTACAGAACATATTTGTCTAACGTAGTGTCGTTTTATTCTCTTTCATGTTTTACGGTAACTCGTGCTTGATTTGGTCTACATACAAATCTAAGTTAGTCTTTTATCGTTAGATTATAGACTTTTATATGAATGTTCTATTTTATTCATGCCGCCTTGCTGACCAGGACTCCTTAAATTAACAGAGGATTTATTTAAATTGGACTTTCATGGTAAAAAAAAAAGGATAAATACATTACTATCACTTACCATTTTATAATTATTGAATGATTAGTCATAATTTTGAAATATAATCTCATGATTATGACTTAGATCTTTTTTGTAGTGGCAGAAATGGGCTTCCATAGCCAAGCCATAGAAACGCAAAGTTATGTAGAAGCTCCAAGCGTTCTGGTCATTGAGTTAAAAGAATTACTGGCAATCTAAGAAACCCCATCATGTGCTTTCAAAGAAGTCCACAATTTACCATCAAATTCCAAGTTTAACTGCAATCAAGTTTATATATAGAGCTATATAATTTTGTTCCACCTCATGTACCACATGTGGTGCGAATGAAACAAAAAAAAAACTTGAACTTGATGTGTGTGCCAGGTGTTACTGGATAATTTGGTATCAAACAAATACAATTTGTCATCAGTTAAGAACCAAAAAAACAAATATTCTTAAAGTGCAATAATAAAGAAAACTCTGTAACACTGTTGGTTTTGGGGGACACATCCTGCGGTCAGCTGTGGAGCACAATTTAAAGATCCATAAAACACTCACTGTCCACGTGTCCACACGTCTCCTTCTTGGTTCCGGTTTCCGTCCAATCGCTGCCTTTCGTCTCCTTTTACCGCCAGAGGAGAAGAGTGGGAAAGAAAAGGGTTCTGGACCAGATCCAGGAGGAGCTCCAGGTCCATTGCATCCTCTCCAGCATCAACATCACTGTCAGAGCTGAACATGGCGTCTCCGTGGCGTTCGGAGGAGGGCGCGGTCACTCCAGCCATCATGACATCATGTTAACTCTACCTGAAGAAAAACGAGCAGAAGACGGTCGTCTGAGTGACAAAACAAAACAAAACAGACTTTATGTCTACAGACAACAGAAAACTACTTAAGCTCTAAGCCTGGTTTGTTTTTTTGTTTCATTTCATCCAGTGGAAAGTTCCTGACAACTTTTTGGACTGTGTGGGCTCCTGTAAGAAACTGAAGCTCCTCAGTGGCTCAAATCAAGGTCACTTATCTGTTTATATGGAGAAATCTGAATTAAGCTGCATTTAGATAGCTTTAAGCTAACTTTATGCTGGTTTAGCTAGCCTTTTGCCACTTTTTGCCTCATTGAGCTAACCTTTTGATACTTTATGCTGCAGTTAGTTACCGTATTTTCTGGTGTATAGGTCGCACCGGTGTATAGGTCGCATTGTCCAATTATCACCAATAGATTGGGAAAAATCCCTAGATAGGTCGCACCTACGTTTAGCTCTGCTGCAAATGTCTGCCACAGGAGCGCACAGCAAGGCTTTTAAGAAGATTAACACTTAAAAACAATTATTTGTTTGATAAAAATTATAGCAAATATGTGTCTGAGCTGAACTTTTCCTTAATAAATGAACGTAATTGTGAAATGAGCTGGATTTAAAAATTGTTTGCTGAAAATGATAACAAGCCATATATAGGTCGCAGGCCTTGAAAAAAAAAAAAAAGGGTGCAACCTATACACCGGAAAATACGGCAACCTTTTTTTCTTCCTTTAGCCTCTACAACTCAGAAGTATGTTAGACTGGTACAGGACATGTATGAGGACAGCAGGACATGTATGAAGACAGCAGGACATGTATGAGGACAGCAGGACATGTATGAGGACAGCAGGACATGTATGAAGACAGCAGGACATGTATGAGGACAGCAGGACATGTATGAAGACAGCAGGACATGTATGAAGACAGCAGGACATGTATGAAGACAGCAGGACATGTATGAGGACAGCAGGACATGTATGAAGACAGCAGGACATGTATGAGGACAGCAGGACATGTATGAAGACAGCAGGACATGTATGAGGACAGCAGGACATGTATGAAGACAGCAGGACATGTATGAAGACAGCAGGACATGTATGAAGACAGCAGGACATGTATGAGGACAGCAGGACATGTATGAGGACAGCAGGACATGTATGAGGACAGCAGGACATGTATGAAGACAGCAGGACATGTATGAAGACAGCAGGACATGTATGAGGACAGCAGGACATGTATGAAGACAGCAGGACATGTATGAAGACAGCAGGACATGTATGAAGACAGCAGGACATGTATGAAGACAGCAGGACATGTATGAAGACAGCAGGACATGTATGAAGACAGCAGGACATGTATGAAGACAGCAGGACATGTATGAGGACAGCAGGACATGTATGAAGACAGCAGGACATGTATGAAGACAGCAGGACATGTATGAGGACAGCAGGACATGTATGAAGACAGCAGGACATGTATGAAGACAGCAGGACATGTATGAAGACAGCAGGACATGTATGAAGACAGCAGGACATGTATGAAGACAGCAGGACATGTATGAAGACAGCAGGACATGTATGAAGACAGCAGGACATGTATGAGGACAGCAGGACATGTATGAAGACAGCAGGACATGTATGAAGACAGCAGGACATGTATGAAGACAGCAGGACATGTATGAGGACAGCAGGACATGTATGAGGACAGCAGGACATGTATGAAGACAGCAGGACATGTATGAAGACAGCAGGACATGTATGAGGACAGCAGGACATGTATGAGGACAGCAGGACATGTATGAAGACAGCAGGACATGTATGAGGACAGCAGGACATGTATGAGGACAGCAGGACATGTATGAGGACAGCAGGACATGTATGAGGACAGCAGGACATGTATGAAGACAGCAGGACATGTATGAGGACAGCAGGACATGTATGAGGACAGCAGGACATGTATGAGGACAGCAGGACATGTATGAGGACAGCAGGACATGTATGAGGACAGCAGGACATGTATGAAGACAGCAGGACATGTATGAGGACAGCAGGACATGTATGAAGACAGCAGGACATGTATGAGGACAGCAGGACATGTATGAGGACAGCAGGACATGTATGAAGACAGCAGGACATGTATGAGGACAGCAGGACATGTATGAAGACAGCAGGACATGTATGAGGACAGCAGGACAGTGGTGAGATGTGCTGTAGGAGTGACAGATAGCTTCAAGGTGGAGGTGGGAGTGCATCAAGGATCTGCTCTGAGCCCCTTCTTGTTTGCTCTGGTGATGGACCGACTAACAGATGAGGTCAGGCAGGAATCCCCATGGACTATGATGTTTGCAGATGACATTGTGATCTGTGGTGAGAACAGGGAACAGGTGGAAGAGAACTTGGAGAGGTGGAGGTATTCACTTGAAAGAAGAGGAATGAAAGTCAGTCGTAGTAAGACAGAGTACATGTGTGTGAATGAGAGGGAGGCCAGTGGAACAGTGAGGCTACAAGGGTCAGAGGTCACAAAGGTGCAGGACTTCAAGTACTTGGGGTCCACTGTCCAGGAAAATGGGGAATGTGGTAAAGAGGTGAAGAAGAGAGTCCAGGCAGGATGGAGTGATGGAGAAAAGTTTCAGGAGTGATTTGTGACAAAAAGGTGTCAGCAAAGGTCAAAGGAAAAGTTTACAAGACAGTGGTGAGACCAGCTATGTTGTATGGTCTGGAGACAGAGACATGGACAAAAAGACAGGAGACAGAACTGCCAACCAGATGTGTCTCATAGGTAGACTTCACTGCTGTGTTTCAAGTCAACCTCCTGTTGGTACCTCAGAAGTATAGACTTTTAACACATGCAAACAGAGCACACTCATCCAAACCAATCAACCATGGACAACAATCAAATGTTTCAGGCCACATGGTCACTTGCTACTCACAGAAACAGCCTGGGGACACCAAGGCCAAGGTTTTTCATAATAATAATAATAATAATAATAATAATAATAATAATAATAATAATAAATTCAATTTATACCGCACTTTTCATTAATAAAAATCTCAAAGTGCTCAATTCATCTAAATGAGATTCCAACAGGAGGTTGGCAGTGAAGGCTGCATATGGGACAGATCTGGTTGGCAGGCTGTAGACTGAGGAAGTTCTCTGGATGGGGGACAAAACATTTCTCATAAGAAACTGGTCCAGATGACACCATTTAACCCTTTTTTGTTATTTCTTTACATTGTTTGGACACAAGTTGAAGAAATCCTTTCTCCGAAGAAAAAGAAAAAAAATCTGATTTTCTACAAGAGCTGGAGCTGCATGGTCCACGAGCAGACTGTCTCAAAGCAAACAGAACGGTGACCAACCCAAAGACCCAAATTAACTCACAACTTACAGCCCAACAGGTAAAAGGTTGAGGTGTTTGCTTCAAGGGTTAAACTGTTTAAATCCTCAGCGGTGAAGAGGAAACAGTTTGTGATTAACACACAGAGACAGGAAGCAGGGATTTACATCAGCACACACACACCTGAGAACACACTCGGACTCTAAAGGCTTGTTGCTTATTCATGAGCTGCTCTGGATCTGAGCCGGAGCCAGAACTGAATGAGCAGAGGAGATAACGGCCAGATTCATGAAAGGCAGGATTTATTTACACAGAGGCTTCAGTCACTTTCTGCTCCAAGTCCGAGAGCAATTATCTCCTGATTTACACACACAGCAGCTGATCACACACTCAGGTCCACACATGGACACCCAGGCCCGTCGTCCCGGCACCAATCAGCTTTTTATTCTCTCCTGTCTAAACAAAGTCCTTCTATGTGAAGAAATCTGGGTCAGGGGAAGAAACCCATCGCTGTCGGAAAGTTTTCTGAGTTCAGATCTTTGTAAAACTGTTAAGTGTGCTGATGTCTCGTGTTTAAAAAAATAATTGTTTTGTTCCTAAAGTATTGAATAAAACCAATAAAACCAGTGCAGACTTCACCTGATGCAAAAAGTTTGTGTTTGAATAAAAACAGATCCATCGTCTGCGTACAAGTTGAGTCAAAGTGAGTTTTTAATATGAATTCTGTTTGATGAACATGCAGAGAACTGAAGCCAGGTTTCTTATTCCTGTTTTACCACCTGAGCCCACAAATAGTTCAGGACTCCTCAGGTTTTTGTACTTTGTCTCTTTGGTACATTTCTGTACAGGAAAACAAACTCTAAAACTTAAATTCTGCTTTCATCACATTTCCTTTCCTCCCTCTTTTCCTCTGTCTGTTGGTCTCTGCCATGCTGCAAAGTAAAAAGTTAAAATTATGACCCGGCTCGTGTTTGTTCACCTGAGAACCTTCAGCTTCAGAACCATAAATGAAACTCTTCCTCCATCCTTCTGGAGGCTGATCAGACCAAGACCTTCTCCTTGAGACTCCAAGCCCAGGACTGAGTGACAGAGAGTGGAGGTGTAATGGGAATGTAAGGAGGCCGAGGATTCAGCCCTGAACCACCCCCATCAATACCACTGTCTGACTCAGGAGGGATTTCACTGTCTGAACACTCGATTTTATTTGAATACGGAGAGAAATTTTAGATTTTAGTAATGAATTTAACTCTACAGCTTAGGCCTGTTGCGATAAACAATAAATCAATTAATTGTATGATAAATGAAAATGATCAACCTCATTTTCATTTATTGGTTTTATCATTTCTTCGTGTCTCTTTCTACTGAAGACACTGGATGACAAAAGGTTCAACTCCAGTGATCTTCACTGACCCCTCCCTTTCTCTTTTCCCTTTAGTTTTAATCGTCCAAAATCGCGTATTTGGATCGTTAAAAGCAGCTAAGCTAACCTCGGGGGAAAAAAATATCGGTCTTGTTGAAACTCCAAAATTCACGGTTGAAACCCGTGCTTTCGTGTAAAAAGTTGTTTTTCTCTGTAAAAAAAAAAAAAAAAGCAGCTGAGAATTTGTTTACTGATTTTTTAAAATTTTATTAAAAGCTTTGTGTGAAAAATGCTAAAGAGCTCAAACCACACAGAGCGTCCGCCATTTTGAGAACTGAAGAGAGACAACCCATGTCATGTCAAGGGGCCTCACTCCCATTTTTCTTAAAGAGATACTGCTCGCTCCCTCACTATCCATCCTTCAGTTCAAACAGTCTTATACTGCCATCCGATGTTTGAAAACAGGTACTACACGCAAAACATATTAAACATTTCTTCTTAAATTTGACAATAAATACTAATTATTGTCAAATTTCAAACAACATTATTGTTTATCGCAAAATTTTCTGAGACAATAGCCAAATTTGTTATCATGACAGGACTACTGCTGCTGGAAAACAAGTATTTATTTAAAGAGTGGGTTTGGATCCCTGCAGGATCCCCTGTGTGGCTCAACCAAACCACCAGCTGTAGCAAACTATCTGATCCAGATGAAAATCTTTGAAATGGCTCACTCCATTTAGACAAACATCAAATGGAAAAAAAAAAAAGAAAAAAAAAAAAAGGTATTTAGGAGAATCTTGTTAGAAATGCAAAAAATCTCACAGGTTTGTTCAGAACCAGCAGCTTGTTTTTGCAGCTGAAGATTTTGGTGGTGTAATTTCTGAAGTAATTCTGGACTCAAGGACAAGTCAACTGTCTTTTGTGGCATTTTATTAAAAATAAATAAGGTCATGTAGGAAAAAAGAACAAAAAAACAGGAACAAGTGGAATATTGGATGTTGCAGGTCCATCAGAACTCAGCGGTTTAGCAGAAGTTGTGGGCAAACAAAGCATGGAATCTATTTGCCTGGGGTTTGTGAGAACGAGCCAATCAGCTCCCAGGAGGCTCTCGCCATCAGAGCCATACACCTGACAAGGTTCCATGACCCACATTTTCCTGATGACCTAAAACAGAAGCAATAACGAAGGTTGTCGGATGCAGCAGGCAACACAAAACAATCTACAGTACAGTATTTGCTAAATGGTTGCGTTTGTTGCAGTCTGCAGCTTCACCACTAGATGTCACCAAACCTACACTGTCCATCCATCCATTTTCTTCCGCTTATCCGGGGTCGGGTCGCGGGGGTAGCAGCCTAAGTAAGGAAGTCCAGACTTCCCTCTCCCCAGCCACTTGGAGCAGCTCCTCTGGGGGAATCCCAAGGCGTTCCCAGGCCAGCCGAGAAACATAGTCCCTCCAGCGTGTCCTGGGTCTTCCTCTGGGTCTCCTCCCGGTGGGACATGCCCGGAACACCTCACCAGGTGGCATCCTAACTAGGGTTGGGCATCGAGAATCGAGAATTGTTCGGAACCGGGACTAACTGTCCGGTTTTCCCGGAATCGTTCAAAATATTAATTTGCGATTCCTATGTTCGATGCTAGTGAGCCGACCGGAAGTAGCCGCCGCCAAAAATCAACGAGAAGAATCCACCGGAAGTGTGCATTCCGCGATCGAAAGCGTACTAATTAATAAAATGACCAGTCAGGTCAGTGCAGCACTTGCAATAATTTTATATCATGCAAAGGAGGGTGGAGAAGTAAAATAGTGTCCCGTCTTTGACGCGCTCCACCGGATTATTTTCGCTTCGTATCCGACCGGAAGTACAGAGTGGTCCGTCTGCAAAACGCTCCGCCGAACTTTTCGCTAATCGCTACCTCTTCGGCTCCATCAGGTAAATAAATAAACTATAAACTACATCTCATACCAACATTAAGGCAGATAACAAGTTATACTCCGCTTAAAGCGGTAAGTCAGCTCAAATACAAACACGATGCTAACGTTAGCTTGTATTTTTTTCTTAGACAAACGACCTGAAATGGCTTCACAGTGTTCACCAGCGTCCAAGGTAAAAACGTCAGTGTAACTGAATTAAGAGTGCCACAGAACTGTTACAGCATATGTTGTGAAAAGGTTGCATCCCTTTTCAGATGTGGATTCAACCATGGATTGCACTTACATTGCACTCAAATCCAACACTTATTAACATTCTTAATCCATTTAAAGTTCTCTGTGTCTTTTAAAATGTCTTAATGTCTCTAGTTTTCAGTATTATATAATTTCTGTTTATGTTCTCTTTCATTCCATTATGAGTGAATGTCACAGTTTGAAGAATTATTGAATAGGTTAGTTAGGCAATAACAACAGAGCTAATAATTGTACACATTCTCAGTCTTAAAAATGATTTAATAATCTCTTTTTACTGATAATACTGATAAACCTGTTGTTTGTTTAGGAACTTCCTGCAGTCTGTCCAGAAAGTCTCCACTGGAGGAGCGTTTTGCTGAGGAAGAGGCACAACATAATGTCACAGCTCCATGTCCATGAAGAAACAAATGGAGAGAGGGCTGCAGATACCAGGACATCCCACCAGCTGTTCTGTCTGAAGATCCTGCTGCTGGTGGTGGAACCAGGTTAGCCCATCAGTGGGAGCTCAGTAACATGACTGCAGCATCAGACACTGGACAATATTATATGTATAATAATAATAATAATAATAATAATAATAATAATAATAATAATAATAATAATAATAATAATAATAATAATAATAATAATAATAATATATGTTGGTGAGTCCTCCATGTTACCATACCATACCATTTTATTTATAAAGCACTTTCAACAGGAACAAGTCCACACCAAAGTGCTTCATGTTGGCTCTAATCTGCCCTGTGAGAAATTCATAGTAAATGTAACAAAAAGGAAAAAGTTCATAGCATTAAATTCAAACAGAAGTTCAAATTATTTCATCCTGAAATAACTCTGGCTAACTACTGTAGCTTTTTTATAACATGGAGTTAAACTCAATGTAGTCTCCTCAGATAAATAGTGTTACCATTATTTTTATATTAAAGTTTCTGTTAACTTATTATTTTTATATTTGATTGTTTCTGTTCAGTGCCCTGAGACAACTTCTGTTGTGACTTGGAGCTATACAGTATAAATAAACTGAACTGAATTGACACGTCTTTTTGTAACCCCGCCTACAAAAAGAATCGGAACCGAGAATCGAAAAGAATCGGAATCGAAACGAAGAATCGGAATCGCTCAAATTCAAACGATGCCCAACCCTAATCCTAACCAGATGCCCGAGCCACCTCAACTGGCTCCTCTCGATGTGGAGAAGCAGCGGCTCTACTCCGAGTCCCTCCCGGATGACTGAGCTTCTCACCCTATCTCTAAGGGAGAGTCCAGACACCCTGCGGAGAAAACTCATTTCAGCCGCTTGTATCCGAGATCTCGTTCTTTCGGTCACAACCCAAAGCTCATGACCATAGATGAGGGTGGGAACGTAGATCGATCGGTAAATTGAGAGCTTTGCCTTTTGACTCAGCTCTCTCTTCACCACGACAGACCGGTACAGCGCCCGCTTCACTGTGGACGCTGCACCTATCCGCCTATCGATCTCACGCTCCAGTTTTCCCTCATTCGTGAACAAGACCCCGAGATACTTAAACTCCTCCACTTGGGGCAGGACCTCATCCCCGACCCAGAGAATCTGCTCAATCAAAGATACATAAATATTTTGTAATAAATACTGATATAGTAAACAGCTCCATATAAACTTGTGTATCTGATATTTGGTTTCTTTGTACATGTACCTTGGGAATTGCAAATGATTTAGTAGAAATTCTTGATTGACCCTCACATGTATGAAGTTTTAAACGTAGTTCACCATTTGTATTCCCAAAGTGTATGGGCTTGGCATAATTAGGGGTTTCTGATCTCTACTTGTACCCTGGAAGGAAGCTCTGTGACCTTGTGGCAAAGCAATATCAAAGGGTAGAGCCAAAGGAGCAGCTCTCTTTGCACTTTGTCGCCTTAGGGCTGAGTTACACAGTCGAGCTTGGCATGCAGCATTTCAAACCGCAGTGCATCTCAACAGGTGGTTTCTAGCAGAGTAAATGGAGCTTGAGGCTACATGAAGGTGTAAAGCCTGTTCTTGCCTTTAGCTCACACAGAAAGATGCAGCGAGCCTTGTAAGCAGATCAAAGGGGGGAGAAAGAGCATTTTTACATTTACAACAAAAGCTAGGACTTATTTCAAGTTTAACCATTTAAAGTCCAGAATGAGTCAAGCTAGAGATTTATTTGTGAGACACTAAGGTCACCTGGCACACAGAACCAGAATGGACACTAAGTGCAGGTCGCCATTGAGAACATCCTTATACTGTACAGCAAAATATCATTTTAGTGGTTTGCACATGCACACACGCTTGTCTGCCAAATGTCTCATGAACAATTGGATGGATTTTAACACAATTCTCAAAGTCTAAAAAAGCTAAGTCTGATCCTCTGGACATTAAAAAAAAAAAAGCAAAAAAGCAAAAAAATTGTAGAATTGTTGTTTTGTTTTTTGAATGTCCAGAGGACCAGACTTAGCTTTTTTAGATTTTTCTATCTGGATTATTGAGCATGCATCAGGGTAATTCTCAAAGTTATCATCAAATGTATATTTACAACAAATTAATTTGAGAGACATCAGCTAAGTAACTTTAGCAAACACAAAAATTGTTATAACTCAGAGTTTTACTGATAATAATTAAAAATTGGTTATGGGTAGTAGCTTAGGAGTGACAAGGATGGATAAGATTAGGAATGAGATCAGGTTGAAAATCTGGGAGATAAAGTTAGGGAGGCCAGACTGAGATGGTTTGGACATGTCCAGAGGAGGGACAGTGGGTATTTGGGTAGAAGGATGTTAGAAATGCAGCTGCCAGGAAAAAGACAAAGAGAAGATAAATTTATGGATGCAGTTAGAGAGGACATGAAGGTAGTTGGAGTGAGGACAGAGGATGCAGAGGACAGAGTGAGGTGGAGGAGGATAACTCGCTGTGTCGATCCACGAAGAGGGAAAAGCCGAAAGAAGATGACGAAGATGATGATGGAAGGTGGTTCCAGGGAATGTTAGTTTCATGGATTAAAAGTTTTTCTTCAAAATATTTGTGTCATTTGCATGGCCAAAATAAAAATAGTTGGGATGTTTCTGTCATTAGCTATAATGGAAGAAAAAAAAATCTGTAAAAACACAAAGTTGTCCAAATTTCTATGATTCATTATATTTGAGAAACCACAAGGTGTCAAATGTATTTCACAAATATTAACGTAGAGTCAAGTTACAGAATGACCAATTTTTTTTTCCAGGGGTAAAGCAATCAGTGTTCTGATTGTTTCTCACAACTGTATACACTGTAATCCCATCAATCAAAGTTTTGAACATACGGGAAGTTTCTCTGGAGAATCCATCTGCAAACATGAATGTTGGCCCAAACTCTGCAGCAGAAACGTTGTAAACTTACACAGTGCACGTTTATTTAGAAAGCAGCTTATCATATACAGCGCAGAGGTTATTCAGAATGCTTTACAGGCAGGAAACGACCAGAACGATTCCCTCAGGAGGTCACATTACTCTACCTTTCACATCTGGAGCAAATCTAAGCAGACTTCCAGGTCGGTACTGGATGTACAACATAGACCAGGATGGCTGGGAAAACACTTAAAGTGTCTGTTGAATGTTGAGATATAAAAGTAACTTTTGATGGGACACAGAAAGAGACCGTGTCCTGGACCGCTCTGAGTAACTCGAAGCATCTTGGATGCAGCGGCAGCCTGAGAGAAAAGGACTGACAGCCAGTATTAGGTTTGGAGCAGAGCTTGTGTGGGGAGCCAGGTTGATGCTGATCCAACAGGGCGCGTCTGTCTGCTGCATGACTCGGTTCGTCTGGCCCGCAGCAAAAACCACCTTCTTCAGCTTTGCGTGTCAAGTATGCAGAGGCACAGCATACCTCTGTAGGTGTGTGAGATTAGTTCGTTTACACGATGTCTGTGCCATGCTGAGAGCACGTGTGCACAGTAGGAAGGTTTATAAAGCTGAAAAGTGATGATTCTGAGGGATTCTATACCCAGGGAGGAAGAGCATCAGAGTACGGTTCCATGCTTCTGTCCTCCCTCTGACCTGTTTTAACTTTGCCTAACATCAGAGGTGGTTTCATGCCAGACGAGTGGTTGGGCACATGTACAACACCCAGGATGACAAGGGGGAGGGAGGGTTTGAAGAGCGTAAGGAGATACGTCTGTACAAGTCAGATGAATGTAATGAAGTGAAAATGAACCACGAGAGGTGAGCCAAATGACTTGTCCTGCTGTTTCTCAAGAAGTGTTGGCTTCTAAAAAGAGGAATCGTTTTGTGGGGAGGCTGCAGGGAGAAGTTGTGCAGTAAATTTTAAACTTAGAGCAACAACAAAAGATGCATGCACAGCTGTACTCATCTCGATTTTATGTCCCACAAAATAAACTAAGATGGTAAATTTATTATTTCATTGTAGGAAGATTGAGATCCACTATGCTGGTGTAGATCCACGCTCATCCAAGTCGTGATAATCTTGAGAGTAGAAGGAGACTGAACTTGTTCTTGTTTCTTGAAGACATTTCCCCTCTCGCTCAAAAAGGCACTCTTCCATCCTTAGTCATTTGGGTCGTTGTCCAAAAAGATTACCTCCAAGTGACAACGGATTAAACAAATCACATAACAGACAGGTGGGCCAATGAATTATTTGACTCCAGTGACTCTTTTACAGTGTTTCCTCTGGGTTACGTGCTTTGGGAGGGCGCTCGTCTTCTCAGTGTTTGTCGACCGAGGAGGCGTTAGTGGGGCCGCTACAATCTCTGCTCCCCGTCCAGAAGTAGTGGAGCTGTTTGCTGTGGGGGGATTTGGTAGACAGTGCGCCCTCCTTGGATAATGGTAGGGCAAACACGGCAGTAACTGTCCCAGCTATGACCCATAAAGTCCCACTGGACTGACTGTTGGTGATGACAGTTGATAAACCGCATGTGAAGGAGTCTCTAAAATGTCTTGTGACATCTGTGCAAGTTCTCGGTTTTCTTTATGCGAGTTGCAGAACCATGCAAGTTCACGTAAATAGTGACAATTTTTCCAGTAAAACAGTCAGATTTGTCACAGATGTTTCCAACCCATCTCACATTTGTTGCCAGCATGTCCAACCCATCTCAAGAGCACCAAAGGTGTATTTTGACGCCTGTACCGACACTCTGACAGAAAACTTGTCAAGGTCAAGGTATTAATTATTTAAAAACTGATCCTAATTTGTTTGTCTTCACTCAAAAGTGTACCCCTATAGATTAAATCAAAAACGTTGAGGCTGCTGCCAAGGTGGGTACAAAACAAGCTGAAATAAGAAGGAAGAAGGAAGAGGTGGAAAACAAATAACACCACAACTTGAAATAAATTGTTGCAGGTTGTGCACATGACCACAAGCCATGGTTTTCAAACAGTAGCAGCTTGAAATACACCTGCACAGCTCACTGGTTGCACACAATCAGAAGTTAAATGATAAATTTATGATGTTAATGGTTTTTTCCCAAAATTTTGAGCCACCGTCTCGTCTCCAACAGTCCCATCGCAGTGAGATACTGCCTTTAGAAGACCTTTGGAAAATCAGAAACCTAAGTAAATTTGACAGCTGTCAGATGTGCTTCTTGGATAACTACGCATAAAAATGACAGTTATGGAAACATCAATTCAAAGAAGTGTCCAAGTGGTTTTTGTTGTTGAGTCATGTGGATCTCATGATTTATGGACTACAGATTTACGTAAACACACTGCACACATGGCAGTTAATTCACTGACGTCGGCTCCTTTTAAATCACAAAAAGTCAAGTAAACCTCATCAGCCAAGAAACATTTAGAGTCTAGAAGAAAAATGAAAATGTATTCTGTTAAATCTTATCTTCTATCATAACTCAAATGTCAGCCTGTTGCGGACTTGTGTTTCCATCTTTCTTCACCTCTAACCTTTCTCAAACCAGGGGGAGTTTTTTGTGGAAATGCAACGTATCCACAGAGATCGAACTTTCCTCCCTCTGGTTTGTGAACACAATGTACCAACAAAATGTACCAACAAAATGTACCAACAAAATGTACATGCTGCTTCAAAACCAGCAGCTTAAAGCGTATTGCTGCACGCCGTTCAGATCTTCGTTTGATTTTTGTTTTTTTTGGGAGGGTATGACTTCCGTTACCTCTCACTGTAATTCATAAATATCCATTATACTAATTAAATAGAAGTTCTGTTCTTGGTC
The DNA here is from genome assembly GCA_038048925.1 of Garcialebias charrua. Classification (NCBI taxonomy): domain Eukaryota; kingdom Metazoa; phylum Chordata; class Actinopteri; order Cyprinodontiformes; family Rivulidae; genus Garcialebias; species Garcialebias charrua. Next base: position 46,986 of record JBBPBX010000854.1, read on the forward strand.
TGCGTTGGCTGCTTTTACAGCTCCAGGAGAAAAAAGGAAGTTGCATAAAACAAACGTTGGTTAACAATGATGAGACATTGAATTGAATTGACAAGGTTGAATGAATTTTGCTGTCTTTTCCTTAGGATGACGGTTTAAAGAGTTTGGTTCAGCTTAGAGAGGCCGCCT
>JBBPBX010000854.1:47409-62618 GCA_038048925.1 Garcialebias charrua
ACAGGTAACCCCCGACCTACGACCCCATCGACCTGCGAACCACGGGACCTACGAACATATCATATTTAATAAAAATATGAATTTAAAAAAATAAAAAAATAATTTTTTTTTTTTTTTTTTGTGTTTAAATGTTCTTAATTTCATGTGTACATCACTTTGTTGCAGCTCTGGTTGTTTTAAAGGCTTTATAAATAATAATTATGATAAAAAAGATCATTTCTGATCATTTTTGAGCAATCTTGGGAAACAGGAAGTAGGTCTTCAGTTTACACGGTCACAAATTAATGTAGAACACCGGACGGCGTTTTAGGTTCAGTCACTGGGGTCTCCGGTCACAAATTCATGTAGAACACCGGACGCCATTTTAGGCTAGCTGCCGGGAGTCGGCCCGAAGACTGGTGACCAGGATGGCTTCATATGGATTAATTACGAGCTGGAAACGTCTCTGTGAACTTTGTGGATGTCTAAGGCAGCAGCGGATTTATCGCAGATCGTGCCAGGCCGCCGCGGGAACACCTCCGGCCGGCCTGGCTACACCTCCGGCCTGGCTCTGGCCTGGCTAGCTCCAGAAGCTAACACGGGAGCTAACACGGTAGCCGGCCGAAGACTGGTGACCAGGATGGCTTCATATGGATTAATTACGAGCTGGAAACGTCTCTGTGAACTTTGTGGATGTCTAAGGCAGCAGCAGAAGCTGCAGATTGATCGCGCCGCCGCTCCAACACCAGCTCATGGCTTGGCTAGCAGAAGCTAGCCAGCTAGCTAACACAGGTCTGGAGCGGCTGCGGTGGTTCACTGGCCGGCCGGCGGGGCTGCTAGGCCCGACAACAATCAACGCATGGCAACCTAAGATGTCGGCTTTGACCATCTCAAAGTAAGAAAATATATTTTTATTTATTCTGTAAATGTGAATAGCAATGTTTAACATTACAGTACACTACTGTACATGATTAAATGTGCGCACGCTCCGTTAGCATGATAAATAAAGGTTGAATGAATGAATATTTTTTTTTTTTTAAATAATTTTCACCCCCCACCTGCGAACCGATCGACCTGCGAACCGTTCTTAGGTCCCTAAATCGTTCGTAAATCGGGGGTTGGGTGTATATATATATATATATATATTATATATATATATATATATATATATATTACTAGAATAAAAAAAATCTTGTGTAAACTAAACACAAACTTCAGCTCAACCAAAAACAAGTCACACCCAGAAATCACTGCAACGTTTAACAGCTTGCTCACACTCTCCAATCACGGTGCCACACATGGCCCCGACATGTTGCACGTTGATTGGATGAGTGATGGGGGGATGACAAGAGAGGAGGAGGAGGGTGGTGGTGGTGTTCTGGCCAGCGCTCAGGAGAGGAGTAAAGAAATAGAGAAGGCTCACCAGTGCATTAGGGACAGCACGGTGCAATTCGTTCCATTGGCAGCACTTCAAAGAAGGAAGAGGAGGGGGATAATCTGCCCCAACGCTAGCCCCCCCCGACTCTTCCAGCACCATCCCAAAAATGTACGCACACACACATACACACACACACACATTCACAAAGCAGCAGGCTGAAGGGGCTCGATCAGAGGGGTCTGATTGGGTTGGGGTCTGGGGAGGACTGAAAGGCAGCGGAGGGGTGAGTGGAGATTTTTTACAGTTTGACAGAAAATCTGAGCTGTTCCTTCTTCACACACTTGTGACTCAACCCACAAATACAATATAATTAAAGCAAAACAGTCCACCACTGTAGAAAAAGGTCATATTTAAATTCAAAGAGGAACAAACAACCAGACAGGTACAGTATAACACTTTCCCACAGAGCAAATTCACATCAAGCTTTGAGGATTCAATATTTGATGATGATGATTTGATGATGATTTGATGATGATGATTTATTTGTTTTCTCAGGGACAGTGCACAACAATACATTGACCTACAAAAACAGGAAAGATGCATTGTGCCAGGTTATAGTAATAATACTAATTTCCGCCTGTAGTCCCCGGACAGGTTGATGTTTAACAAGAGTAACGGATTTTTGTAAGTGGATGAGAAAACCATTAAACACAAATACAGACACAATATATACATACATATCATACCTCGCCCCTCAAATATACCATACATAAAAAACTTTCAAAATTTCACCAGTTCTCTCACACACACACGCACTACCAGTTTGTTCACATACACACACACACACACACACACACACACACACACACACACACACACACCACACACACACACACACACACACACACACACACACACACACACACACACACACACACACACACACACACACACACACACACACACACACACACACACATCATATATACATAATCACACTTCTTCAAACAAACCTACAAACTGTACTTTCACTCACACACAGTCATCACTGGTGGGTGCAAACCTGCTTTGATAAAAGCCATTTCCTTGTCAGATGTGCAAACGTTGGGAAACTTGTACATTTTATAATCTCAGTAGGCAGAATATTCCACTGACTCATGGCAACAACAGAAAAGACGGATTTTAGACGGACAATAAAATATGGATGAGCATGTATGTGATCAATAATACCTCTCAATCCTACAGGTCAGTCAGGAAGGGAGGCAAAGAAGAAGCGTTAATAAACTGTAAAGGAAGGGAAGTCCAGAAGACTTGAGAGCAAAAAGGACAGATGAAGTGAGAGAGCTTGTACAGCGTATCGACAGCCACTAGCATCAGAAGCAGCGAGCAGTCGACACTCGCTCGGCCAATATGTGACCGCGTGGCTTTCAATCGTGCCAGCTGCAAGGATAATCAATTCTGCTTTCACCCTCTGAGTCTATGGCTCAATGTGAAGGAGCCTGATTCAACGACACTTCAGCTTGTGTTACAAGGCCTTCAAACTAAAAAAAGCTAACACACCAGCATTACAACAAAAGCAAAAATGTTACAACTAGCATCCACGTCTACACAGATAAGTGTTTTGTGTTGACTGAAACCATAAATAAAGTTGCCTCTTATAGTGGTTTAATTTTGTTAATCCCATGAAAAAACAACTTAGTTCTGAAAACTCAGCAGAGTTGAAAACTATCGTGTTTTGATTGAGTTGGAATCGTTTTTCTACATCTTCATATGTACCATATTTTTTGCCCAATAAATTGCCTTTTTTTTTTTCTTTTTTTTTTCATAATCTGCATGACTGCAACCGTCAAATTAGCTTCATTTCGCCACGCCGCCCTGGCAAAATGCAACTAATTTGACCATTGAAGTGCATTTATTAAGTAAAAGTTCAACTGAGACACACCTTTACTATAATATCGAGCAAAGAAATAATTGTTTTAGGCGCTTATTTTGTTAAATTTGTAAGAAATGTGCAGCGTTCCTCCTTCCTGATTCCCTCCATCTGCGCGCTCCCGGAGCACCGAGGCAACGCATACTTTTAAAATACAGCTGATTTGACCATTAAGGTCCTTTTATTAAGTAAAAGTTCAACTGAGACACTGTTTTACTATAAAGTCGAGCATACAATTGTTTTTAGGTGTTTATCTTGTTAAACTTGCACAGTGACTCGTCCCGTGCACGCGCTTACTTCTGCCTATCGGGTTTTGAAATGCAGCTGATTTGACCATCAAAGTGCATTTATTAAGCAAAAGTTAGACTGAAACACATCTTTAATGTAATTTCGAGCAAACAAATAATTGTTTTTAAGTGTTCCTTTTGTTAAATTCTTGTTAAAGTCCTCCCATGCACGCTCCAGCAGCCGCCATTTGGCAGCCAATCGATTTTTGGCACAACACCGGCCCACATTTCCAGGTTGTCAGCGGTGATGCGTCACAAACGTGACACATCATCGTTGATGCATAATATATGTGACTTGTATGGCGAAGTGACGTATTTATGTTTTTTCCCACTTTATTAGACATATTTGGACTGATGCAACAAATAAGGTGGAGCGACGTTTATGGCGGAAAATACGGTAATAAGTCGATTTAACTGAAAGTTAATTCAATCTAAAATTGCCTTTTACTCCTCTGAAGTTAATGATAGTTCAACATAAAAAAATGATAAAATATACCTTAGAAATGTTTTCAGCAATGTTAAGACAATATTGATTTATTTTATTGAAAAAGAGCATCTCCATGACAACGCATCAGGCAATATTTCCTTTTAGGCCCATTAATTATGAGCTCTGGATACTTCCCAGTGTTAACCATCTTTATTCATTATTCAAACACTTTAGATATTAAAATATATATTTTTTATTATTAAAGGAATGCATATGACCCTTTGTATTTAATGTCATCGTTTTACTCAAAGATCATCCTTGATTTGATAGCACTCAAGAGTATATGATGGAGATCATTCTCAGCTACTACTACTCCATACTTGATGTCTGTAGAAAAAGTGAGGTAAGAAAAACTCAGTCTGTTATTTTTACACAATTCTACACTCATGACAACATAATTATTAATACTGTAATGCTCTGCATGCTAAAGGTTCTTTATTGTCATTCACATCACATGTGGTACATGAGGTGGAACAAAATTGTGTACACAAAGGTCCCAGTTACACCCAAAAATAGCACTAATATAAAGTATGTAAAAAAGAAACAGAATACAAGGATCTAAGATATACGCTAAACAATAATAATATAATCTAACAAGGTGTATTAAACAGCAGCCTGAACATGAGTCTGTTGTGAGCAGATGGGTATGAGTTAAGGACGTCGGTTAACAAATCAGTTTAAGTGTTTCACACCGACACTTTAACTTCATAAATGTGATTAAAGGCGTTTATATTATCTCTCGTCTTCAGTAGATTTTAAGGGTTTCCGGTAGAGGTTCTGCATGTCTGAGGAGCCTTTGGATGCTAAATCCAGGTTGAATGAACCGTGTGTCAAGTTCATGCAATGTCAGCCAGTATTTTTCACACATTTAACTTCCACCCAGAGATGCATTACAAACATATTTTATGCTTCCACTTCCTCCATGCAATTGACAACGTTATTACACACAAATCATTCCTGCAGGCTTTTTCACCCCCCAAAAAAACAAAACAAAAATGAAAAAGCTATGGCATGACTGACAGATAAACCGAGCATCTAACTGATGCAGACATGTGTTTTCTCTGTGTCTAACATACTGTCAGGGCTACTTTAAATCAGCTGTTTAAGCTTTATTGATGGGATAAACTGAGCTAACTTCAGAGGCTTGAAGTGGTACAGTTCACCTCACAAACCTCTCATCAATAATGGCCGGTCTGCAGGGAGATGACTTATGGAGTTGATGGATATGCTGACTGGTCAGGAGGTTAGCAGGCCTGCAACAATCAATAAACCCTGGCCACTGGAGGCATGAGCAGGGAGGCTTCGATTACACAAGTATATAAAAAAAAAAACTACCCTACTGCAATGTTTCTATCATTTAAATTATGTTATTTTATAATTAATATTGACATTTGCATACAGTATTTTTTTATTGCCCAGTAGCAAAGGGAACACAATGTTTACATGGACATAAGTAATCGGATTAAACGGCCATTCAGAATAAAAATGCGTCATGTAAATGCCCCATTCGGATTATTTTTTTGTTGATTCAGTTCGATCCGAAATAATTTGTAATCCAGATAAGAAAAGTGGTTTATGCCTATTCATAATCCGAAAGGTGTGAATGTAAACACTTAATCTGATAATCTTATTCTGATTGGTCAGGTCAGGCAGGCCCCATCAATCTCTGTTTTTAAAATTCGTTTAAAAACACATTTTTTTTCCCATTGGCTTTTAACCTAGAGTGAGTTGGCGTCTCTGTCTTGGTGTTGTATTCTTTTATTTGTGATGTGCTGATTACCGTATTTTCCGGTCTATAAGTCGCAGTTTTTTAAAAACTAATTTTCATGTCCTGCGACTTATACGGCGAAACGACACATTTAGGGATTTTACCCCATATTTTTAGACCAATTTTTGGCTGAGATATGACTGCTTCCATTCATTCTGACAGAAAAAATGGAGCAGTACCACTTTCGGCCGCTAGGGTCACCAACCGTTCCCAGCTCGTGTGTCCGACAGCAGACTCATCTGGTCGTCGGACTCACTCTGTCGCAGCACGGCCTCCTGCTCTCTGGAGGTCTGAACTACTGTTAGCTCAGTGTTTTACAGTTAGCAATGCAAAATAGGTCAAGAACCACAGGACAGATTTTGATGAAACTTACAAAAAGTAATCACTGGATGGACATTTACAACTGATTAGCTTTAGGAGATGTTTGAGCTAAAATTCGATTTATTTATAATTTATTTTTGCAGTGTGCGCACACGTTTGAAAGACCGTCAATGCGAAACAATTTAAATCCAGCTGATTCGAACATTACGTTAATTTTTAAAGGAAAAGTTCAACTCAGAAACACTTTTGCTATAATGTCAGCAAACATATATATATATTTTAAGGTGTACAGTATATCTTGTTAAATTTTAAAGAAATGAAGCGTATCCGCTCGCTGCGCATGCACACTTCACAGCACCAACGGAGCGAAACTTTTTTTTTTTATTCAGCTGATTTGACCGGTACGTGCATTTATAAAGGAAGAGTTCAGCTCAGACAGATCTTTGATATAATTTTCAGCAAACAAATAATTGTTTTTAAGTGTTAATCTTGTTAAAAGTCCTACCGTGCATGCTCCTGTGGCCATTTCGCAGCCAATCCATTTTGGGCAAAACACCGGCCCTCATTTCTGGGTTGTCACCGCTGACGTGTAACATACGCGACGCGTCAGCGGTGACGCATAATAGATGCGACGTATAAGGCGGTGCGACTTATCGAGCGGAAAGTACGGTATTTATATGATTGTTTTTATCGTTTTGTGCTTGTTTTTGTCTTTGTACAGCACTTCGGACAGCTGATATGTTGTATTTTAAGTACTTTAGAAATAAATTGGTATGGTATGGTATTGTGGAAAACTGACCTGACTTAACATTTGTGACCCGTTTACATCACGTCTTTCCACCTGGCTAATATGTCGAGGAAGAAAAACTGGTCGGTGAGCGACAAAACATTTCTACTAGAAACTTTGAAAGAGCTCAGAATCATCCGTATCACCTGTAGCTCAGTCAGGGAGCGCAATAACGTCTCCACCGTCATTAAAACCTGGCGCGGGTCCATTTTGGGAGCTCGGGTTTGTTTACGTTTATCACGGAAGTAGAACTTCTTTTTCTGTGTGGTTTTTTTTAAAGGAGAGTTTTCCACTTTGTGCATGTTAGTACTTCTGTTCAGAATGAAAGCCTGCTGCATGTAAACGCTCGTCGTGAACGGATTGTTCCCATGCAAACAATACATCATTTGGATTATTTAATCCGAATACATTTCAGTCCGGTCAAAGAATTTTGCACATGTAAACATAGTCAATGTCTTTACCTGTGTGTGTGCGATTGCTTATTTGTACTTTTAGCAAAATACTTCATGAACCAGCAGATGGATTTTAACAGGACTTTCAAAAAATAATCACTGGACGTGCACCCAATTCAAGATGGCTGCCACAGCTAACTGGCATTAGGAAAAAAAAAAAGATAATTCAGTTGCTTTTACAGATATTGCTCAAACATTGGTGTGGCAGCATCAGAGAGTCGTTTACAACATACTCTAAGCGTGACATTCCATGATATTGCGTGTGATGTTTGACCGAACCAGCTTCAACTCTGTTATTTCTCAACATAAAGTCTTTAGTCTAAGTCTCGTTAGTCTAAAACACTGGCATGAGAGGCGTGAGAGATGATATGCATTTCTTCAAAGAATGCTTTTAATGTAACATTAATGTGTCCACTCCCAGATAGAGTGCCACGTACATTGATACAAAACAATGAAAAGAACTGTTGAACTTTACTTTCTCTACTCAAAGTTTACAGTAAAGAAGAGAGTCTGCTTAGTTGGGATGACATTAAGAGGTGAAGAATTGGTATTTATAAGCCAAATAAACTCTGGATGATTCTGGAAGACACAAGCATTCCTCACAGCTGAGACAAAATGGAAAAAGAATAAATCCTCCAGTTTGCCCCTTATTTACATTTCACCCTGTTAGTTTTTGTAGAACATGAAGTCCTTTGGTTGTAATGCCGCTTCCTAACTGCCTGATGGCTGCCCTACTGTGAGCCAAATGAAATCAACTGAGCCGAACCAAACCAGGCCAAATGCACAAACAGCAACGTGAAAAAAATCTAAAAAGGAAACTGGACAGTTTGATTTACAGCCTGCTGACAGAAGAAATGTTTTTTGATTTAGTCTCAGGAACCAAATACCACAAGATACTATTTATTTTAGATTGTTATTTTTATACCAACTATTTGTTAAAGTAATAAATAAAAAAACACTACAGAAGTCCAGCTCTCCTGTTCTGTGCGAGACGTTCTCAGAGCAGAAAGCCAATCAATTATCAGCACCACAAACATGAGTGAGGTGTAAGGTTATAAGCCTGGACACGATCCATCGAAGAAACTGGATAGTGGTTCGCCTGCTCCGTGTGAGCCACAACACTGAAAGGGAAATTTGTCCCTTTCTTAACACCCTCAATACTGAGATAATAGTTCACAGGAAATGGAGAATTCTCAGGGGCACACTTCAGATGAGCGTTATGGGCATTTAGCTAGCGCCTTTATGCATTTTCTCCCTTAAGACAAATATTTTTTAGTTGCAACAATCATTGTAATGTCTGATTTGATGGTATTCTGGTGCATTACATTTAGTATCATGGCTAATCCTCCTTAGCAAGCCAAAACTGAGCTCTGTTTCAATTTATGTGGCAAGATGGAAAATAAATGTCATACTGAAACATAAAAAAATAACACAAAAGTCCACGCTCAATAATCCAGGTATAAAATTTAACAATGTTCAGTCAGGTCATCTGGACGGTTTCTTTTGACTGAACATTGTTAAATTTTATACCTGGATTATTGAGCGTGGACTTTGGTGTTTTGAACCAGTTTGAAATGTCGACAAGGGAGAGAGCGTGCCCCAGAAACCATCTTAGAACCAACATAACAGTTTTTTCCCCACCTTGGAGAAAGCTGTTGGGAGAGAAGCAGTTTTGTTTGGTTGTTTCCTCAGACTGATTAAGCCTTCTGGATGGAGGGCGAAACGTCTCAGCACAAAAAAAAATGTCCAGATGACCTGACTGAACATTGTTGGATAAAATAATAATAATGGTAAGAAGTATGTAAATTCTTCAAAGTGTTTAATTTCATATTCAAACATTTTAACTACAACTAACTTCAAATTAGGAGTCAGGAGGGCATTTGAAATCTAGAGGTAAGAGTAAAAACAGACCATCTACTGCCGGAATCATTAGTAAACATCTGTCATCCCTGTAGTATTGGTGTGTAAAGCATTGTCAGCATCAACCATTATGACAATGACTTTTTAGCCATATGAACATGTTGAATCCCTCAGGGATGTGTGCTGAGCTCTCTCCTGTTCATTAGGGGTGCAGGTAAAAATCAATTTTTTAAAGAATCGAGATTCTTAGTCCTGGCGATTCAGAATCGATTCTAAAAGCCCCCAAATTTTTTATTTTTTTTTTACATTAAAACCCAAAAGATAAAGAAAATAAAACCATATCTCATAGTGTATGAAAGAATACATAAAATGAAAGGTGGCAGAAAGAAGAAGCATCTGACCAGAACCAGTGACCTCCAGGACCCGATAAGGATAAAGCGGGTAAAGATGATGGATAGATGGCTGTTGTTGAAAAGATTTACCAAACAAATCTTTTAAACAAAATCCATCCATACACATTTGAAACATGGATGAATGCAATATGATTTTGAAGTCTATTTTATTTTGAGTTAAATGTTTATGCAATACAGTAGGCTGAAATCTTTGTTTACGTTTGTATTTTGAATTATTTGTGATGGACTGGAGACATGTCCAGGGTGTCCCCTGCCTCTCGCACAGTGACTGCTGGATATAGGCACCAGTGACCTCCAGGACCCGATTAAAGCTGCTGCATTCTATTCATATACCCATCTGCTCACAATTCAGGCTGCTGTATTTATACTTAGGGATGGGAACCGAGAACCGGTTCTGTTAGAGAACCGGTTCTTAAAAGTCCAATTCCATGGAATTGTAGGTTGCGTGTCTTAACGATTCAGCTTATCGGTTCTGCTAACACGCTAACCGCCATTTTGAAGAGGGTAGATGGAGAAATACTTTTTTTAATCCAACAGATTTGACCATTTGAACCGGTTAAGCTCAGAAGAACCTTGTGCTATAAAGTCAGTGACTTTATAGCACAAGGTTTTTCTGAGTTTAACCGGTTCAAATGGTCAAATCTGCTGGATTAAAAACATTTCACCAGTTGCCCTCTTCAAAATGGCGGCCGCCATTTTGAAGAGTAAAATTGGCGAAATGAACCCAAAATACATAAAATTAACGACTCACCGTCGAGTGGTCGACACAAAACACAACAATAGAATCCTCCGGCCGTGTTAATTTGGCTTGAAACAGCGGGAAACTCTGCGGATTTATCCAAGTAACCCCAGCACAAACAGCTAGCATAAGCACCGAGTTCTTCTTCTTCTTCTAGGTGGAGTTTAATGGCGGTTGGCAAACAACTTAAGGTGCATTACCGCCACCTACTGAGCTGGAGCGTGGACAGGAGATAAACAGGACAAAAAAAATAAATAAATAAAAATAACCCAACTAAAGTCTACCTAAGAAGTATGTGTCCTACAAGAAAAGTAGAAAGTGAACCACAACGTCACCAACACAACTAAAAGTGACTGCCAAGTTCTAACTGCAAAAGGAAAATGCAGCCAACCAAGGCCTTTCCGGAAACTCTATCCTATATTATTCGTTTATTATTAAAATGGTTTACTATATTTTTTTACCCAAATGAGAATTGATAACAGAATTGATAAGGAATTGAATCGATAAAGGACATCGATAACGGCATTGATATTGATAATTTCTTATCAATTCCCATCCCTATTTATACTGTATTATTTGACATTATTAATGTTTGCTACAAGCATACATCATTGTTTTAAATAAATGTTTTATTTGTTTACATTATTGTTTAATCTTTTCATGATTTCAATTGAAAATTGTTTCAGAATCTAAAATTGATTCTGGAATGAAAATCGTTTTAGAATCTAAAATCAATTTTTAATCGAATCGGTGCATCAAAAATCGGAATCGAATCGATTCTCCAGACACTGAGAGATTTGCACCCCTACTGTTCATTCTGCTCACATAGGATTGTGCACCTACTCAGTGTGGCTGCCCCCCTCCTATGGAACTCTCTTCCTGACTGCCTGAGAGCTCCACAGTCACTGGTTGACTTTAAGAGCGGCTTGAAGACCTTTCTTTTTAAGCAAGCATACTCTGCCTCCTCATAATTCTATCTTTGATCTTAGTTGATACTGTTATTGATTTTACTTGTTTTATCACTTGTTTTATTTGACCTTTAATTTTGTTGCACTTTGTAGCACTTTGAGATTTTCATTAATGAAAAGTGCATTATAAATTAAATTCATTATTATTATTATTATTACTCATCCAGGCTGTCATATTGTAAAGTTTGCAGATGATACAGTTGTGGTGGGATGCATCACAAACAATGATGAGTCCAGCTACAGACAGGAGGTGGAACACCTGGAGAGCTGGTGCAAAGAGAATAACCTTCACATCAATGTGAAGAAGACAAAGGAGATGATTGTGGACTTCAGAAGGAACAAACACACCCACCCCACTGAACATAGGATCTGCGGTGGAGGTGGTCTCCAGCTACAAATACTTGGGTGTACACTTGAACGATAACCTCAGCTGGAGCAACAACACCACCAGCCTGATCAAGAAAGGTCATCAGAGACTCTACTTCCTCAGACGGCTGAGACGAGCTGGTCTGAGAGCTGGTCATGGAGGCTGCACAGCTGCAGAAAGAAAAGCTCTGCAGAGAGTGGTGAAGGCTGCACAGAAGTCTGTTGGAGTCAGTCTCCCCACTATCACAGACATTTACACCTCCAGATGTAGGAAGAGGGCCACCTGCATCATGAAGGACCCACTCACCCAGCACACACTTTTTGCCCCACTCCCCTCAGGAAGGAGGTTGAGGAGCATTAAGTGTAGAACCACTAGACTGAGGAACAGCTTCTACCCTGAGGCTGTTAGACTCATGAATATCTAACCAGAATAATCACTGTGAAAATCACATCATGTTGCTGCTGATCTGTTTCATGTTGCTGCTGATCTGTTTCATGTTGCTGCTGATCTGTTTCATGTTGCTGCTGATCTGTTTCATGTTGCTGCTGATCTGTTTCATGTTGCTGCTGATCTGTTTCATGTTGCTGCTGATCTGTTTCATGTTGCTGCTGATCTGTTTCATGTTGCTGCTGATCTGTTTCATGTTGCTGCTGATCTGTTTCATGTTGCTGCTGATCTGTTTCATGTTGCTGCTGATCTGTTTCATGTTGCTGCTGATCTGTTTCATGTTGCTGCTGATCTGTTTCATGTTGCTGCTGATCTGTTTCATGTTGCTGCTGATCTGTTTCATGTTGCTGCTGATCTGTTTCATGTTGCTGCTGATCTGTTTCATGTTGCTGCTGATCTGTTTCATGTTGCTGCTGATCTGTTTCATGTTGCTGCTGATCTGTTTCATGTTGCTGCTGATCTGTTTCATGTTGCTGCTGATCTGTTTCATGTTGCTGCTGATCTGTTTCATGTTGCTGCTGATCTGTTTCATGTTGCTGCTGATCTGTTTCATGTTGCTGCTGATCTGTTTCATGTTGCTGCTGATCTGTTTCATGTTGCTGCTGATCTGTTTCATGTTGCTGCTGATCTGTTTCATGTTGCTGCTGATCTGTTTCATGTTGCTGCTGATCTGTTTCATGTTGCTGCTGATCTGTTTCATGTTGCTGCTGATCTGTTTCATGTTGCTGCTGATCTGTTTCATGTTGCTGCTGATCTGTTTCATGTTGCTGCTGATCTGTTTCATGTTGCTGCTGATCTGTTTCATGTTGCTGCTGATCTGTTTCATGTTGCTGCTGATCTGTTTCATGTTGCTGCTGATCTGTTTCATGTTGCTGCTGATCTGTTTCATGTTGCTGCTGATCTGTTTCATGTTGCTGCTGATCTGTTTCATGTTGCTGCTGATCTGTTTCATGTTGCTGCTGATCTGTTTCATGTTGCTGCTGATCTGTTTCATGTTGCTGCTGATCTGTTTCATGTTGCTGCTGATCTGTTTCATGTTGCTGCTGATCTGTTTCATGTTGCTGCTGATCTGTTTCATGTTGCTGCTGATCTGTTTCATGTTGCTGCTGATCTGTTTCATGTTGCTGCTGATCTGTTTCATGTTGCTGCTGATCTGTTTCATGTTGCTGCTGATCTGTTTCATGTTGCTGCTGATCTGTTTCATGTTGCTGCTGATCTGTTTCATGTTGCTGCTGATCTGTTTCATGTTGCTGCTGATCTGTTTCATGTTGCTGCTGATCTGTTTCATGTTGCTGCTGATCTGTTTCATGTTGCTGCTGATCTGTTTCATGTTGCTGCTGATCTGTTTCATGTTGCTGCTGATCTGTTTCATGTTGCTGCTGATCTGTTTCATGTTGCTGCTGATCTGTTTCATGTTGCTGCTGATCTGTTTCATGTTGCTGCTGATCTGTTTCATGTTGCTGCTGATCTGTTTCATGTTGCTGCTGATCTGTTTCATGTTGCTGCTGATCTGTTTCATGTTGCTGCTGATCTGTTTCATGTTGCTGCTGATCTGTTTCATGTTGCTGCTGATCTGTTTCATGTTGCTGCTGATCTGTTTCATGTTGCTGCTGATCTGTTTCATGTTGCTGCTGATCTGTTTCATGTTGCTGCTGATCTGTTTCATGTTGCTGCTGATCTGTTTCATGTTGCTGCTGATCTGTTTCATGTTGCTGCTGATCTGTTTCATGTTGCTGCTGATCTGTTTCATGTTGCTGCTGATCTGTTTCATGTTGCTGCTGATCTGTTTCATGTTGCTGTGTTCATTCGTGCTCATCTGCTCATACAGACTCATGTTCGTGCTGCTGTTCAGTGTATTGTTTTTATGCTATTAGTGTTTAGTGTATTTTTAGTTGATGTTTTTCTTAGTTCATATCTTAGATGTTATTACTGTTTTTCTTTTACATTTTATTGTTGAATGTAACTGGGACCCTGTGTACATAATCTCGACTGAATGCTTTGGGTCAGTAGCTAAGTGAGAACAACAAACAAATGCACAAGAACCATGACAACAACAACGACTGACTCAACATACAGTATTACACACAATCTCTTCTCAGATGAACAAGATGGGGACAAGAGAACCTGAAGACCACCTGATAACAAGCATGTGCAGACTGTTGGACATGGGACTACCTGTAGTTGTCTTGGTTTGTTCAAGAGCCGTTCTTGGACCAAACAGGAGAAGACACATCAGTTAATTTCTTTATGACCAACCCAAACATTCCCCTACTCAATATCAGGGGTTCCTGTTGCTATAAAAATACCAGTCTATGTGCAGGTTTTGGCCTATCCTAACCTAAGAAGCCTTCTTCTTCAATTTCAAAGCTTCATCAACCAACCCAATGATGTCTTAGATTTCTGTATTTAGATGAGCACCACTAGATGTACCTCATTAACGATAACTGCAGTTTCAGCTATCTAAACTTATAGCTGGAAAGTTTTCAGCATGTTTAAGCAAAGTGTCTGATGCCATCTTATAGGCCATCAACATATTATTGTCCTACTCACCCTCTCCAGGTCCTGTCGGAGGTGAGTGAAGAGTTTGAGACGTCTGTAGAGGACGTCCTGCTCCTGCTGGGCCAGGTTGTCCACTTCATCCCTCTTTAAAGTGACCAGAGGCTGATTGAAGTTGGTCTTCCTCTTCAACTTCCAGAACTGATATAAGAAGTCCACCTGCAAAAAAAAATTTTTTTTTTAAATTAAATTACAGCAATTGATAAACAATTTTTTTAAAAAACATTTATCAACCTGATGAAAACTAGTGTCTGATATTGTTGAAAAACAGCAGTTTACTGATGAGGATACAAAAAGTCAAACAGTCAGAACTGCATGTGTAACTATTGTGTACATGTGAATCTGAAGATAAAAATCAAGTAAATTAGATTTTGTTGTTGTTCAAAAACAGGTAAGATTGTCCTGAAAAAACTTTGAAAGGCTGAGGAGAAGTAACTACTTTTATAAACTGTCCAGTTTTAATGTGACTT
>JBBPBX010000854.1:92362-115792 GCA_038048925.1 Garcialebias charrua
ATTTTTTTTTCTTCCATTATAGCTAATGACAGAAACATCCCAACTATTTTTATTTTGGCCATGCAAATGACACAAATATTTTGAAGAAAAACTTTTAATCCATGAAACTAACATTCCCTGGAACCACCTTCCATCATCATCTTCGTCATCTTCTTTCGGCTTTTCCCTCTTCGTGGATCGACACAGCGAGTTATCCTCCTCCACCTCACTCTGTTCTCTGCATCCTCTTTCCTCACTCCAACTACCTCCATGTCCTCTCTAACTGCATCCATAAATGTATCTCCTCTTTGTCTATTTCCTGGCTGCTGCATTTCTAACATCCTTCTACCAATATACCCACTGTCCCTCCTCTGGACATGTCCAAACCATCTCAGTCTGGCCTCCCTAACTTTATCTTCCAGATTTTCAACCTGATCTCATTCTTAATCTTATCCATCCTTGTCACTCCTAAGGTTCACAGCTACTACCCATAACAATTTTTTAATTATTATCAGTAAAACTCCTGAGTTATAACAATTTTTGTGTTTGCTAAAGTTACTTAGCTGATGTCTCTCAAATTAATTTGTTGTAAATATACATTTGATGATTACTTTGAGAATTGTGTTAAAATCCATCCAATTGTTCATGAGACATTTGGCAGACAAGCATGTGTGCAAATGCGGACAATTGCATACTTGCTTGTTGCAATGAGAGGCAACATGAAGTGGGGAATTGCCACTAAAAGTGATATTTTACTGTACAGTATAAGGATGTTCTCAATGGCGACCTGCACTTAGTGTCCATTCTGGTTCTGTGTGCCAGGTGACCTTAGTGTCTCACAAATAAATCTCTAGCTTGACTCATTCTGGACTTTAAATGGTTAAACTTGAAATAAGTCCTAGCTTTTGTTGTAAATGTAAAAATGCTCTTTCTCCCCCCTTTGATCTGCTTACAAGGCTTGCTGCATCTTTCTGTGTGAGCTAAAGGCAAGAACAGGCTTTACACCTTCATGGAGCCTCAAGCTCCATTTACTCTGCTAGAAACCGCCTGTTGA
Organism: Garcialebias charrua; assembly: GCA_038048925.1. Lineage (NCBI taxonomy): Eukaryota > Metazoa > Chordata > Actinopteri > Cyprinodontiformes > Rivulidae > Garcialebias > Garcialebias charrua. The sequence continues at coordinate 93,396 of JBBPBX010000854.1, forward strand.
GATGCACTGCGGTTTGAAATGCTGCATGCCAAGCTCGACTGTGTAACTTAGCCCTAAGGCGACAAAGTGCAAAGAGAGCTGCTCCTTTGGCTCTACCCTTTGATATTGCTTTGCCACAAGGTCACAGAGCTTCCTTCTAGGGTACAAGTAGAGATCAGAAACTCCTAATTATGCCAAGCCCATACACTTTGGGAATACAAATGGTGAACTACGTTTAAAACTTCATACATGTGAGGGTCAATCAAGAATTTCTACTAAATCATTTGCAATTCCCAAGGTACATGTACAAAGAAACCAAATATCAGATACACAAGTTTATATGGAGCTGTTTACTATATCAGTATTTATTACAAAATATTTACCGGTATGTATCTTTGATTGAGCAGATTATTCATTTAAGCCTTTCATTGTCAAGACTGTCTTTATTAGATATTTTTTTACACCACTGTAAACATATGACATTAATAAACTGCAAATTTGAAAAATGAATTGTATTCCAAAGTTGCAACCTTGAGATTAAAAACAATTAAGCCAAGGTTAAAGTGCAGTTCCTCGAGGCAATGCATAAAAGTCAGTTGTTTCCCAGAGACCTCCCCATTAGAATAAAAAAAACTCATCTCACAAAACAGAACCATGATATGACTGTAAAGGCAAGCACACACTGGTCACTCACAAATGCACCAATTGAAAAGGCCATGTCTCACGAGGATGTGAGGTTACACAAGATTAGCCAGCATCACAGAACCATATGAGGAGTGGAGTGGGGTTGACCTGGATCATTTTTACCATAAAATGTGTCAGACATATCCCATTCAGAATTCAGCAGCCAAGGGCTGGAATGGCTCTGTCTCGAACTCCCTTAAGGTTTTTTCACAAAACAGCTTAGATTGTGACTTAGATGCCTTTTGGCCACCTCTATAGGTGCTTTACCATTGATGAGTGCAGCTCCACTCAGCTCTCGTCTTATCGGTTCTTCTCGTGTGTAGGGGATTTGTCACTGTCGTTTGTTTTCCTTGCGAAATGGACGGTATCGTAACAGGTCATTGTGTCTGAGCCACTTCGCTCGTTGCGTAACATGGTCCTTAATCGCCCTATAATCTGACTTCAATTTTGTTAGCTTTTCCCGGCACTGCTTATAAGTCCGGGTGTAGCCATGCTGCGCCATCATCTCCAGTATTTCTCTGCGCTCATTTCTTGTGGTGTCATCTTTCAACACGATGAGGAAGTGGCAGTTCAGATGTAGTTAGCAGTTTTGCTGGGTGGGTCATCCAGTGATGTAGCTCCACTGGCCAATCAATGGCTGCTGTCTGCTTACATCAAAATTGGAACTTCGTAGCAATCTGCCTGGAACCTTAAACAAGGCTGTGCCGTAAACCGGGCTGAATGGGGTGGTTACTGGCAGTGGGCAGGCCCTTAACTGGTGCAATGTGGTGTGGAACTGATGAGAGTTGAGACAGTGGCAATGTGACTTCTGAATGTACCAAGGCATTAAGTGGGGCTGGAGCCAGCCTGTCTCTAATGTCCCTCTGTCTCACGAAGTGAGATAGTAACAGAGGCAAAACGAGTGACCTGGAAAAGCAAGAGGTGCCACGGATCAGTAATGTGATGAAGTGATGACATGATCTGTGCAACCAGCCGGTCACAGTACTAAACGAATATTGACGATAAGGCACAGTAACTTTGTTTTTAGTTTCTAAAATATTAGTTAACCACATAAAGAATTGCTGAATTGAATTGACTCATGTTTTTCAAAAAGACATGAACCAGACATCTGTTATGCAATTAATGCCTTGTACTTCACGCCAGTCCGTTTCTGCTCCATGCCGCTCTTGATTCCACGGAGCTTGCTTCATTTCTTTAAGCTCACGTCTGTGCAGGAAGTGGCCGACTTCATCTGTGATTTATAAACAGCCAGAGGGAGCATAAAGACGAACTGGTCTGTGCGGCCATTTTTTTTTTTTTTACTGTTTTCTAGAACATCCTGATGCATGTTTTCTAGAACTGCCTTTAGTGGCTCATGGGCATCACAACAGTGGGTTGACTTCAAAGACCCATTCTACCTTGGCCCTCCTAGTTGCCTTCAGAAGTTTACATACACATATAACATGTGTGAATGTCATCATGTTAATTTGTGACCTTCAGTGACTAATTTGATTAATTTTACACCCTACAACTTGAATCATCTTTGAAAACAACCCAACATAAAAAAAAAAAAAAGATAAGGGCATATTTTAATACTTTTGTGTTTTACGAGAGGTTTGTTTAAGTTTATTATGGTTTTGCTTTTAAGGTCTTGATTGGGTTCCCATCTAAGTTATCCCATTCTAGAACCTTCCGCACCAGTTTTTAATAGATGTAGGTGAATTTTTATGTACAGAGTATATTCTATTTGAGCCTGTTAGAGAAAAATTCACAACAAATTTAGACTTATGCACCCAATTCTTGCTCTTTTAAATCATTAGTTGCAGGTTGTGTATTCATTTCACCCTAAAAAAAAATAATTGTTCAAATACATTTTTAGAAGCTCAAAATCAATTAGACTTTTCTGCACTTTAGAAACTATATATACAGTTGTAAACCACACCATGACAAGAAAAAGGCATTGTAGGCTTAAATGTGTTTCGCTAAAGGGACTAAAAACTATATAAAATATTGTGAATTCTGGTTCAGATCTTGGATTTTTGTTTTTATTTTTCTGCTACAAGTGACAAGTGGTTTCACCTGGAAAGTGGAACATGAAACCAGGCTGGACAAAAACAATCTTTTGAGTCCCAATGAGTGTTGAATTATAGTATAATTTTCAGAGAGGGTTCTGCAGCGTACTGATCAGAAACACTGGCTGTAGTTTGTGACACTTTCAGCTGTGGAAAGTCTTCATACCTTACTGTTTCATGGGAAGTTGTTTGAAGTCAGTTGTTATGGGTTTGCTTTTAAGTGACTCTTGGATTGATCACATCAAACAGCAGAATACTTTGTCTTCCCGTTTTAAATTATGTGATTAAATGCTCAGCATATGTTCTTACAACCTAAAAATGGAAGAAAAACAAAGTGCTTTTATAGAAACGCACCAGTTTTAAATACAATATAATCAAAATATGCTCTGTTAAGTTCAGGTGGAATTTAATCGACACAGATTTTTACTCTGTTCATCATTTACATATCACTTCTAGAGGCAAAAGCCCAAGAGGCCAAATGCTAAGCCTGAACTTTTTCATTTTCAATCCACAATCCATTGGGTGACATCCCGACAGCTAAATCAATCTTATATGCATTATATGCTCTTTCCTCATCTTGTCCTTAGGCGAGCAGCGTGAAGCTACATTAGCTGCTGCCAACAAAAACTCTCTGTATCTCTGACCAAACAGCCTGCAGCCGAGCAGCATTGAGATACTGAGTACAAGTACAAAATACAGTATTTAACTTGGGTTTTTTCCTGCAGCTAAACAGAAGCAGAGGTCTATTCTTTGGCATCAAGGTTGAGCTTTTGCATCATTTAAATTCAGCACCTTTTTGCGTGCTTTACTTCAGTCTGCATTACGTAACAGCACAGGCGTCTTTGGGTGCAACATGAAACTTTTTCTTCAACTCTTGGGGGGGGGACAAAACATCTGCTGAGGTACTTGTATTTTAAAAGTCAAAGACAGATTTTCTCTGACATTTCCTGATTGGCTGGTTGAGTTTGTCAGCCAGACTTTTCCAGGCAGTCTGAAAGACCAGTTGACGTGACCTTTCATCTGAGCCGCATGCAGTCGTAGACCAGCTCAAGTACAGTAGTACGCTTTAATGGTTGTAGTTTATGCTGCGTTCCAGTTACCTCGTATTGTGGGAATTTCCCAGTTCCCAGTGGTAGATTGAAACAGGAACGCCCGCTCTAGTGGTAAACTCCCACTCGTAAAGTGGGGGAATTTTTTCTGCTCCCAGTTTGGATTTCAAGATGACGGATACTCGCATCTTCAGGAAGTAAACACCTAAACTTTTACTAAAATAACAGTTCTAAAATGTTGTTGTGTGTATTTAATCACACAGTGAAGTGAAGACATTTGTTTTTGTTTTCTTAGCTGTAAAGCCAGTTTTTCTTTTTTTCCCAACGATTTACATTAAAGTATTAGAGAAAAATATATATTAAATCAATTACCTTTGGCGGTCATCATCCTCCTCTGACATGTTCTGTGTCAGGAGTGCATATCTGGTTAGTAATTTATTATATTCGGAAACGGCAACAAAAACAAAGCATGCGTCCATCTTGATTTTCCACTGGGAGAACCGGAACGTGTTTTCAAGTAGTAGCTTGGGAAATGACGTCACTACCAGTTTCCAGAATACGAGGTAACTGGAACGCAGCATCAGACAGATGAGTAGAAGTTGTCACACTTGAACAACTTCATCTCTTTTATTTCTGTCTATAAATCTGCCTTGATCCATTTTGTTTTGACGCTTTTTAAACAAATGTACTTTTTTCCTGTTGTTCCAGCTGCTTCACATGTTGCACTTCAGCCTAGTTTACAAACTTCTCTTTTCATCTTAATTTGTAAAACAACACACTTCAGAATTTTTCTCCCTCTTTCTTCCTCCTTCATCACTCTTATTTCTCTCCCTCACCACCTCCTCCTCTCTGGATATCACCACATTCACGCTGCCCCTCTGATATGAGCTCTGCAGGATGAAATAAATATGAGGCAAGAGAGGTATAAATATTTATAACTGCTCTGGCTGTATAATTCTGCACGGTAGTGTGTTGTTGCACTTTCTGTGTGTGCATATGTAAGGTGTGTGTGTGTGTGTGCGCGTTACATATTTTCAAACTTGACCAGATCAGGTGCCAAGGCTGCTGCAGAGATAAATAATTCACAGAAAGTTAAACCTTGAGTTGGCATCGCTTTGAAAAGACAAAAGGAGTAACGTTGCAGTACATATGCGCCCTCATACGTTGAGGATTAGCTGTCTACTTGCACCTACATGTTTGACGCAGATGGCCAGTCGTACAATAATCATGTGTGAAACACAAACATGCAAACATGAATATGCATGAAATTAACTGCACACGTTGGAAAAGAGATAAGCTTCGATCCACACAGGCCTCTGCATTTATCTGCGCATTGAAGTTGCAATTTTATGCAAACATTTAAGCAACTTTAGTGCTCGTTTCTGTGACAGCTGCGCCGTGCTTTATCTTTCTGCGTGCGTGCATCCATACATGGGTTTTCACTTTCACAAATGTGAAAATATTCACCTCATTTCACTATATTTTGCTCAGTCCCTCACTCCTGCAGGCTCACTAGCTAAGTTACACACAGACATGAGTGCATCAATAACTAATGGCAGAGATAGAGGGCCCCCCGGTTGACCCCAGGTCTTTAATATTTTACAGTAGGGTCTCAGAAATGGAACCAGCTGACACAACTTGATCGTGAAGCCTCTCTTTAATGCTGAGCGCCACCTCCTAAGGTCCATTTTAATAATATCCTCTGAGAACCTGTCAAGGCTGTCAACTCAAATACAGCTTTGTAAAACGTAAAATATGTATCATTACTGTGTGTAGGACTCAGAGTTTCTGCAGCGTTTGTAGGGAAAGTGTCAACATAAAATCTTGGTGAAAACGTACAAGGATGAATGTTTTTTTCACTATTATACAGCATAACACTTCTCAACTTTAAGTGCTTTTTATTACACCTATCTTTGTCTGCTTTTTTTTCTCTCCTCTGTAGACCCTCCACAGAATAAACAACCAGAACAGCTCCACTTTAAACTGCAATTACAAAGAAACAAAATACACAACTGTTTAGAGGGGTAGTCGTAATGTTGGGTTTCATGCACTTTTCAGTTCAGCATCGTTCACTCATCCACTGATTAATTGTGGGTTCATCTTCATAAATAAATAAAAGAAATACTTTCAGAATCCACTTTAGGCCATTTTTTTTGCACTGTTGCTCAATTTATTACACCAGTAGCTGTATGGATTTTAAGGATTTTTCTCCAAGACAAAAAAGCAAAATAAATAGCTGAAGCTTTGTGGTTTTCTGCTCTGTGCACATCGATTATACTATATTTTGTATTTGTTAAGGCAACACTTCATATTTGTCAAACACTAGCAGCCTAAAGGGAAAGCACTGTTACTTTATACAGCATACTTTTTTACTCTAATAATACGTACGGTAATAGTAATATATGTATTCATGAATTCTGCAGCAAGGAAATTAGTTTTAAAATTATACAGGTTTTGACACCCCTACATGTCCATATGAGCACAAAACATGTCTTCTTAGCTGCAATGCATTATGGATTTTATTTGCTTGGATAAGGGATTTTTATTTAAATCCTGGGTTGTTGTTTTTGTTGTTGTTTTTTAGTTGTAGTTTTTTTACAATTCAACAATACTTTGAGTATTGAGTATAGTACCTCAGATCAGTGGTTCCCAAACTTGGCCCCCGAGGAACACTATCTTGCATGTTTTAGTTGTTTCCCTGCTCCAACACCTGATTCAGTGATTTTATTACTTCTTCAAATTTTGCAGAAGCCTATTAATCTCCCTTATTTTTTCATTCATTCAACCTTTATTTAAACAGATAAGTCACATTGAGCCTCAAAGACTCATTTACAAGTGAGATCTGTTAGACAGACAATAAAAGTGGTGAAAAATGACACATAGGGTTTGGATATAAAAAAATCCGCCATTCTGGCTGATGACGACCAGAGACGAATCCAGAGTCCTGAAATGATGACAGAATGTTTACTCAGCTGGGCTCCTCTGAAAAGTCTGTGGAATTCCTCAGTAGAAGGGTTAGGAGGGTGAGAGCGTCAGGTTTACAAAACCTCTACAGGCGCGTTGAGATAACACGTCCTGTCAAGGCCAGTCAGGGAGCCAAATTTCAGATAAACACGATTGTTTTGGGGACAGGCAAAACTTTAATGACATCTACCTTCAGTCTGTGTCGGTCCACTCGCTTCCGAAATGTCAAAATTAAATGACCACACCAATGGAACGTGCCTGAGAAAAATCCCCGAGATCTGATCCATTCTGCCAAAAGTCTGGTTTCTCGAGACATGAACCAAGCCATCGTTTAAGGCAGGCAGCCTGACCAGGTCCAGATTAGCCGCCGACGTCTTCCTTGTGTGTTGATAGACCAAGAACCAGCTGAATTCAAAAAGCAGGAACCAGTTATCAGAAATCCAATTAAATATGTGTCCTTAAGATCCACAGATGACAGCAGAGATAGACACATCATCAAGTCTTCCAAGTCGATGAGATATCCAGCTGTGTGCATGCCAACAGGGCAAATTGGCTTGCCTACAGTAGCCGTGTTTCCATCAAGGTTTCTAGGTGCGCATTTTGAAGTATCGCAGCAGAAAAGCTTAATGGAAACGGCAAAATACGAAGTTACTTTCTGAAATTCGCCAAAAAGTTTATACGCTCGCTTGAGGTGGTTTTTGGGAGCTGCGAAACCGAGCAGCTGCGCAAAACGACAGATGGAAACACATTTGCCGACTCGTGCTGCCGTAGCGCACATTCACGTCACGTGACTGATCAGCTGTTTCCGCTCCGAACAACATGTAACTCGCTAAAACTAGTTGGCATGACAGAATAAATACAACTCGCCCGACAGCAGCACGTACCTGAAATATTCTCCCCATTTTGACGAGATGTGTGACCGGGTTCTGTTTTCAACCGCTACTTCCTGTTTACTCTCTGGTCTACTGTAGACATGCGCAGTGCTGACGTCTGACGTAATGACGCTGACGTCTGACGTAATGACGCTGTGCGCGGCTTGGAAAAAGCGCTTCAAGCCAGTAGATGGAAACACTTATGCTCTGCATTAATTTGTATTTACATATTTGCGAGGTAGCTCAAAATTCGAAATGAAAATGGATGGAAACAGGGCTAGTGTGTCTTCTCTTTAAAGAAATGTTATCAGTTGTGTTGAGGGACCAACTGACCAAATTGAAGTCCATAGTTATGATTCGGAAGATTTGAAGAAGAGAGGCTCTCAGACAGTTTCACAGACAAGACAGAGCAAAAGCAAAGTGGAGACCAAGAGGAGACGTCTGCCCTTGAGAAGAGCAAGTGTTGAATGAATTTATTCAAATCAGGTGTGTCAAACCTCCATCGAAGGCAGAGAACACCGAATAGATTTATTATAAATTTAGTTGATCAAAATCTAATTGAAAAAGTTGTCAGCTATTCTTTTCACTGCAGGATTATGGAAAGTTAAAACTATACTCAACCTGATTCAACATTCAGTTAAACTGATGAAATGGAAAAATAAATATTCTATAAAAAGGTGTGGAAAGATAAGTTATGACCTTTGACCCTAGTAAGCAATCAGATTCACCTTTTGATTATAAAGTTTGAGAACCCCTACGCTGTCTTTAACTTATACGTACTATACATTCAAGCAGCGCTATATTGTAGAATACATCATGAATAGAAAGTGACTATGAGCACAGTGTTTCACTCATCCTACACAGAGTGAAAGATTATGGGTATTCATCCAGTGCAGACAAACTTGCACAATGGCACAGATTATTTTTTTGGGTACTTTCAACAATGTCGACAAGGAAAGTTGCAATAAATTAGTGTTGCTTTTCTGTTCCCCCTTTTTCCTCAGTTTATACATTTATGTGCCTAAATCTGCAACAACATGCTTCTTCTAAGAATTAGGAAGTGTACCAGTGGGATAAATGAAAAGTTTGTAGATGTCTGATTTCTTCCATTTAGATTTGTTCAGGACCAGAGAAAGAAACTTTATTTTCAGTTTTAGTATTTTTTACTTTCAGACAAACTATTCGCAGCACCCAGGAGGAATCCAGGAGTTTTTTTTTTTTATCTCCAAAGGTCAGAAATATTGATTAATCTTTGTGTTGGTGTTATTTCACACTGTGATTGTGTTTTATGCGTCTCTTATGATGCGTGAAACAATTCTCGACAGCACAAAGTGTCAGCAAAGTTTGCTCTAATGATTTAAACTTAAAATCATTTTTCATTTTGCTTTTATTAATATTTCCTAAGTGTTTATTTGCAGTGCAGTTCTGTTGTTTTAAGTCTTGGAATCAACCCCAGATGACCCACTTTAGTTCCCATAAACAGACAGAATGTTCTGCACATCAAAAGCAACATGCTCTAAATAAAACGTATTTGTTTTAAATAACAGACACATTTGTTGTTTACAGTCATTGCTAAGTGCAACTGTCTCCAGCTGGAATATTAACGGCTTTAGTTACATTGCCAGCATACTTTAGTGATGTTATCGTGGCTGCTTCAGGCACAGTTTAGCTGTTTCTGTGAGCAGTTTTTATGGCTTCCATTGTAAATCGTCTCTTGACCAAATATCTTTTGGACTCTGATATTTATTTGCTGGAATGTGAGACTCTTCGAGAAACCATTTATTGGACTGTTAACTGTGTTTGTTATATTTTAGTTTTCTTTGCCAGAGAAAACTGATAAGTGTTTAACGGTTTCACTTTTTACTCCTTGTGGTTCTGATGACCTAGTTTTTGCGTGCTGTTAATTTGTTTGCGTTTTATTTTATTGCGTTCTGTTGTTAGCCTGTGACTCGCTTGCAGCAGGTACTTTTCTATGATTCTATCAAACCAGTTTTCGTCCGATCACCTGCCCACGTTGCTTTTATTGTGAGAGCATACCGAAATAGCTGCCTGCTATCATCCGGCAGTCTGTAAATCCAGAGCACAGTAAATTGAAGCTAATTGGAAGGTTGCAAAGATTACAGTCAGCTGAGCTTGCACTGTCAGTGCCAGAAATCCATCACTTCCCAAATGGAGTTTCACTCTAAAGCTCTGAACGCAATTTTGATGATGTTCCCTCATGCTATAATTTTATCTCATCCAACCTCTCAAGCCATTATGGGATAAAGCTTCCCTGCTGAGCACGCTGAGCGTCTGCAAACACATTCTTCAGACCTCCACTTACCCCTGACTGGTCATGTAATAAAACACAGCCAATTAGGCTTTACACCTTGCTGTGTGAAGCCCTTCCCCTGCTGCTGAGTGTGATTTCAGTCTGAATAACTTCCTCTGTAACTTCCCCTCCTGAACAGAGGTGGATGGACAGGAACCTTTACCAAACAAACAGTGTGGAGTAAGCAGCACATCTTCATTATTAGGGCTCCATCAAACATTACTGATTCAAATCATGTTAACCTTCATTTTCTATGGATGTCTGTGCTGTACCTGTTTATACGGTGATGAAAAGAAAATAATAAATGTCCCAAAAGCAGCATCTTTATTCATGCAATTGTTAAGGAGTATCATTAGGAGTTTGAGCTAGCAGAGGCTGGAACCCTTTTGAAACTGTTCTGTTTTTGTTGTTTTTATTTTTATTGTGTAAATAAAAGTGATGTTACAGCCCAAATAATAAATAGTATTAAGATGAAAATTACATAGTGGTAACTATGGCCTGTGTACGGTGGCCGAGGGGTGCAAACGCACTGCAAGAAGAGAAAAACGCTGCATAAAATTAAACGCTCTGCTAAAACAAAACGCTCTGCAAACGGACGGCTGCAAATAAAAAAAAAGAGCTGCAAAAAGAAAAAAGCGAACGCTCTGCAATGGACGAACGCTCTGCAAAAGAAAAACGCTCTGCAAATTCAGAAACGGTGCAAATAGAAAAAGCTACAACAGAAGTGCTCCAGACCACTAGGGGCAGTCGAACAAAGAACAAATCATAAAGCATATCATAGTTTTCGGAATGGCACTAGTTATTTGTGTATTTTAACTTGTTTATTTTAAGAATATTTTACACTTATTCGAAACTATCTCGTTGTATTCGTTTTAATACTGTGCGGAAGAGGAGCAATGCATGAATGCCAAGTTGGGTCAGTGGTCTAAGTCTTAGACTCTAAGAGATGTCTTGGGATGCGGGAGACCCGGGTTCGATCCCCGGTGTCGAAAATTTTGTGGTTTTACTTTCTTTTTTTTAAGCCTTTTGTTTTGGATAGATCGAACCAAGCAACAACAAAGAATAAACATGTAGATGTATTTATCTATTCCACCCGATCTATCCAAAACAAAAGGCTTAAAAAAAAAAGAAAGTAATACCACAAAACTTCCGAGACCGGGGATCGAACCCGGGTCTCCCGCATCCCAAGACATCTCTTATAGTCTAAGACTTAGACCACTGACCCAACCTGGAATGCATGTATTGCTCCTCTACCGCACAGTATTAAAACAAATACAACGAGATAGTTTTGAATAAGTATAAAATATTCTTAAAATAAATAAGTTAAAATACACAAATAACTAGTGCTATTCCGAAAACTATAATATGCTTTATGATTTGTTCTTTGTTCGACTGCCCCCAGTGGTCTGGAGCACTTAATAATAATAATAATAATAATGAATTCCATTTATAATGCACTTTTCATTAATAAAAATCTCAAAGTGCTACAAAGTGTAACAAAGCAAAGATCAAAATAAAACAAGTGATAAAATCAAATAAAATCAATAATAATATCGACTAAGATCAAAGATAAAATCATGTGGATGCAGATTAGGCTTGCTTAAAAAATAAATAAAATAAAACAAGTGATAAAATCAAGTAAAATCAATAATGATATCAGCTAAGATCAAAGATAAAATCATGTGGAGGCAGAATAGGCTTGCTTAAAAAGAAAAGTCTTTATGCTGCTTTTAAAGTCAACCAGTGACTGTGGAGCTCTCAGGTCGTCAGGGAGGGAGTTCCACAGGCGGGGGGCAGCCACACAGAATGCTCGGTCTCCCATGGTCCTCAATTTGGTCCGAGGAATATGAAGGAGATTACTGTTCTGTGATCGTAGAGACCGGGTGGATGAATATGGTGCAAGTTGTAGCTTTTTCTATTTGCAGCGTTTCTGAATTTGCAGAGCGTTTTTCTTTTGCAAAGCGTTCGTCCATTGCAGAGCGTTCGCTTTTTTCTTTTTGCAGCTCTTTTTTTAAATTTGCAGCCGTCCGTTTGCAGAGCGTTTTGTTTTAGCAGAGCGTTTAATTTTTTGCAGCGTTTGCACCCCTCGGCCACCGTACCTGTGAGTACGGCAGAGAAAAATACTTAGACATGTTCACCTGTAGGGGGTGCTATATTTGGGGACTGTGTGCACACCATTTTTTCCGGCTTTAAGTCACACTTGTTTTTCACAGTTGGGCTAGTACTGCAACGTTTAGTACGAAGCAACTTATATTCCTTTTGTTTCCCCCATTCATGATGCAATTTTTGACTGGCGTGTTAAAATGTTCTTTCATACTGACATGAACCAAAATGGTAAACATTACCATTTGCAGCCGCGAGAGAGCCCTTTAAGCTTTTGACAACTATGTTGTTCCCCTTCCGCTAACATTCTCGCTCCCCACATCTTCCTTCGGAGTTGGCAGAGTTGTTCAGAAGCGACAGAGGATGGTAACTTGTAAGGGTGTAACGGTACGCTAAAATCACATTTCGGTTCGGTTCAACTACAAGGAGGGCTCGGTTCGGTTTATTTTCGGTTTATTTTCAGTACAAAAAAAAAGGACAAAATAAAGACTTACAAAATGTTTATTTTGAAAATATGCCAAAAATACGTTTGTACTGTACAGTATTGTAGTAATAAATAAAAGTGACCCATTTGGATGATATTTTAAATAAACAGCACTCTACAATAAAACTATTTTAACAATAATAAAAATCTTAATAAATACAATAACAGTCAGAACAATAAGCAGCAACAGACTGTTTACAATCTAACTAATCAAGTTTTTGTCCAGTAGCAGCAGTGTGGCTGTATTTGTCCTCATTACTGTACTCACAACCTCTTCTTGGTGGGACAGGTGCTGGAAAAGTTCAAAGTTCAGTTCAGTCATCACACACTTCTTAGCTGCAGGTGATCTCTGGTGGATGTCTGTCCCAGACTGGAAATAAAACATTAAAAAAATTTTTTTAAAAAGTTAATAAAATTATGATTTTGAATAAAAAAGATTATTTAGATAATTTTGATTTGACGTTTATTCATTCATTTTAAAGGGGACCACACATTCAAAATTCACTTTTTACTGTTTTTTTACTCAACTTTAGGTATTTACTTCATAAAAAAACAGTCCAAAGGCCAAAAAAATGCACCCAGTGGTTTATTTACTCTAAGTAGATTTATTTTACTGTGATAATATAGGTTTCGTTTTTGAAATAAACTGGAAGTCAATCTCGCATGTTACGTCACAAGCGAGAGAGGACAACCCACCCCAACCTGAGTCCAGCCCCTCACCTAGCAACCCCATGTTAGGCTCAACCCACTTCTGTATTAAACACATGACTGTTGTTTTTCATGATTTCATCTCATCTTTTGTTTATATGTTATTAATTTCATGTGTACAGCACTTTGTTGCAGCTGTGGTTTTTTAAATGGCTTTATAAATAAAGTATAATTGTTATTTTTATGTTTTAGTTCAATTTTTAGTGTATTTGCGATCGCTCCCAACGCGCAGCCGGCAAAAATTAAACGAGCAGACCCCCGGCATAGGGACCGGCGGCAACGGGACCCTCTTCTGGCGCGATGGAGCGGAGCTTCAACTGTACAGCCTCGCAGCAGCCTGGCAGAAGCCTCGCAGCAGCGAGGACCTTCTCCTTACGGATTAATTTACGGGAGACACTTGGTGAACGTTGTGTGTGTCTTGACTGGAACAGCGATAACTCTCAAAATCTCCGCGTGCAACGAGCGGAGCTGGCGAAAACCGGAAGAGGAACAAGCTAACATTAGCATCGGATTCGGGTGGTCTAATGCTAAAAGGAGCAGCAAATTGCGGCGCGCTCAGACGGGTTTCGGTAAGTTATCTTAAGCTAACACTAACAGTAAGTCAAATGAGTAATAAAAAAAGAGCTAATTTTAAAACAACAACACATTACAGATACTGGCTGTGCAGAGGGCGTAAACAGATCTTTGAAGGGCGTGGACTTCAGAACTCAGTATCAGAAACCGGTCGTTCAAAACGAAAGTTAAAAATGGCAGAATTAAAAAGGGTATAATTAATTATCTAAGAATTATTTTGTGTATTAAAATGAATTAATATTGTCAAGATAGCACACAGACATAACATAAAAATTTTAAATACTTACATGTGGTCCCCTTTAAAAGAACAATACAAAACAGTTTCATCAGATACAAGAATACAAGTAGGATAAAATGAAAGGAGCAGAAAGAAGATGAAATCTTATTATATCTGCCCCTTATTTCACAGTTTGTTCAAACAATGATAACCTTCAAACTACATCACAAAATGAATAACTCTACTTAATTTTTCTAACTGTAATACACAAACTACATCACAAAATGAATAACTACTTAATTTTTCAACTGTAATACACAAACTACATCACAAAATGAATAACTCTACTTAATTTTTCAACTGTAATACACAAACTACATCACAAAATGAATAACTCTACTTAATTTTTCTAACTGTAATACACAAACTACATCACAAAATGAATAACTACTTAATTTTTCTAACTGTAATACACAAACACACTAAGCTACATCATATATAGTTTTTGAGCAAGTCCTTTTTGACCTTTTTCTTAAATGTATACATTGATTTTGCATTTTTAACATCACTCTCCAGAACATTCCACAGATAATATAATAAAAGAACAATACCTCTTCTTGAACGGTTGAATCTCTCACTCATCATTAGGGCAGGGCTTTGCTCCAGGTCTTGTTATCAGTTTTAGTTTTTTCATAAAGTTCTGCACTTTTTGAGTGATGGGTGTTCGTAGCGAGGATCAATAACTTTAAAGCCTGCGCATAATAACAACATTCAGACAGAGATTCAGATATTTAAAAACTCAGTTTGTGTTATTGCTCTGGACTGATATGATTTACCTGATAAAAGTAGTTTAAATGCAGCTGTTCTTATTAGCGCTGTTGCAAGCTGCTCGTTCACATTCCGATGACGTAGTTTCAAGCGCGTTCACGTGAGACGTGCTGTCTGCTGCAGAGCCAGTCTCTTCATGAAACAACAGTCCACACACACAGCTTTGAATGTGCGCGCCGCTCGTCTTTTAACAAGAAACGTTCCCCAAACAGGAGACCGTAGTGAGAAGCTAACGGCTAAAGGCTGCTCGAGCAGCGCGTGCTTCGCGATAATAGCTCCGTGCTGAAACGCGCCCGGGAAATTTTGTTCCGCGGCGTTCAATGAGTGAAAAAATAACCGAAACGGTACGCAGGTGGACCGAACCAAACGTGCCGAACCGAAACGATTCGGTATACCCACTACAACCGTTACATGCCTAGTAACTTGCTTGTTGGACTCATGGCTTGTTATGTTAATTAAGCCTGTTCAGGATCCCAGGTATGTTGTGTGTTATTGTTATTTCAGATTAAATGTCTGTTCTTGCACTTTGGGAAAAACACTTCTAAATAAATGTGGCATTTTTTGACTAATACAACCTATAGTCCTTAGCGATCTATTGTCCGGAAAAAACGGTATATAAGAATTTTAATGCCTTTTCAAATTTAATATTTTGATTTCAATTGATTGGCTATTCAATTACTGTGAATGTGGTCAAGTTTATCAACAGGAGTCTTGAATGTTTTGCCCATTTGCATCTAAATTTGTAATAATTTTACAGGTGTTCATATTCAAACACTGAATATGATTGCAGATTGATACAGTGGAGGAAGTTTTAGTTTATGGAAAAAAATTATTAAACATTTCACCTGCCAACTTTAGCAACAAGAAACCAATACAAATACACTGATTCTTCCAGCATGATTTCAGAACGGCACTGTATAAATACTCTGATCTATTTTATTATACCTTTATTTTACCAGGAAGAAATCCACTGAGATCATCAATAGATTCCAAGATGGCGCCTATTGTCACGGGCTGCTGTCTAACTCGTCTCCTGAACTTTTTACTGCTGTTCATGTTCTGCCTTCTTTTCATCGACGATGCATCCTCGCTCCTGGTCTATGATCGTTCAACTCTTCTAAGTCTCCGGGACTCGCTGATCAACACACCGGCTACTGGCGAATATGGACATTTCAAGCCTCCTCCACCACCACCGTTCCTGGCTTCGATCCCAGCCTACCTACAACGCAACGCGACCACGCTGCCACGCAACAAGCGGCGCAGAAGACGCGGAACGAGGGCAGGCGTCCTGGTGAGATTTAAAAAGTATCTGTCGTCTCACAACACGCCGACGGCTGACTTACCTCCTGAATTCAGCGTCTTTGATGTCCGCCGTTCCTTCGCTCGTCGCCACAGAAGCCTTGTTGCTATCAATCATGTCGCCAGCGACCAGTATCCATCTTGCCCCCCGGTGTGGAAAACAGTGAAGCGAGGCAGCGTTAAACAACACCTCCGCCCGCTTGCTCGAGCAGCTGAGAGTGACGTAACTGGCAGCGTTCCAGTACGTGCAGCATTGTTTAACGCCAGATCAATTACTAATAAAACTTTTATATTAAGTGATTTGATCTCAACTCATCGTCTGGATCTGTTTTTGATTACTGAAACCTGGCAGAAAATAGGAGACAACAGCTCCTTTTCTGAACTCCTCCCAAATGGCTACTCCCACCTGAGCGCTCCGCGTGGGGCTGGAAAGGGAGGGGGCCTGGCTGCTGTGTTCAGTGATGCATTCAAGTACCGTTTGTTGCCTCAGAAAAATTATTCCAGTTTTGAAAGCATGTTTTTTGTGCTGGAATCTGCTAAACCTATTTTGTGTGGCGTTTTTTATAGGCCCCCACAATACAATAAAAACTTTGTCAGTGAGTTTTCAGAACTACTGGCGGACTTGCTACCAAAGTTTGACTCTTGGCTTTTCTGTGGAGACTTCAACGTGCACACCTGCTGCCCAAGTAATCAGCTTGGATGTGAGTTTCAGAACCTCCTGGACTCTTTTAACCTGTCACAGTCGGTCTCGGGGGCCACACACACACTGGGTCATACACTGGATTTAATTATCTCCCACGGCCTACAAATACCTGCTGTGGAGATCCTGGACACCTGTATCTCAGACCATTTTCCCATATTATTTGAATTTTTCACCACTCCTGCACCAAAGGCTATTCTCCCAGCACGTTTCTGCCGCTCCATCAACCCATTAACTCCAAATGAGTTTACTGATGCCTTTAAGAGCACTGAATTCTGCTCTGCTGTCAGTCTGGACCCATCTCTACATCCTGAGGACTTCATCACCTCCTTCCATCACACCTGCACAACGATCTTGGACTCCATCGCTCCTCTCAAACAGGCATCTTCAAAAAACAGACCATCACCATGGCTCAACGAAACGACGCGAGCTCTTCGACAACGTTGCAGACAAGCAGAGCGAAAATGGAAGCGTGACCGGCTTCATGTATCTCAGGGAATACTGAGAGACTGTCTCTGTGAGTATGATAACGCTGTGAAACAGGCCAAGTCACAGTACCTCTCCAACTTAATCTCCACCAGCTCCAACCGGCCGAGGACGCTTTTCAGCACACTCCAGTCTGTCATCAATCCATCTGTCGATGTTCTGAAAACTGCCACACAGTCTACCTGTGATGACTTTCAGAGCTATTTTGTCAACAAAATAGACTCTATCAGGCAGAACATTGTCAGTTCATCCAACACCATCCTGTCATGTACCTCTACAATAACCACTGCTGTTTTTGACCAGTTTGATCTCGTCTCACTGCCTCAACTCACCAAGGTGGTTCAGCAGATGAAACCAACAAACTGTTCTCTGGACATCATTCCCTCTAAAATGTTCAAACAATGCTTTGATGTAATTGGTCCTTCTGTTTTGTCATTTATCAACAGCTGTCTAACTTCAGGTTATGTGCCATCTGCTTTCAAACATGCTGTGGTCAGGCCTCTTCTAAAAAAACCAGGCCTAGATCCTACAGCTCTCTCTAATTTCAGGCCAGTTTCCCATCTGTCATTTCTATCAAAGGTCCTAGAAAAGATTGTTTTTATTCAACTTCAATCTTTTCTAGAACTCAACAACCTGTTTGAAAAATTTCAGTCAGGTTTTCGAGCTCGTCACAGCACTGAATCTGCACTGCTCAAAGTACAGAATGACATTCTTCTGTCTCTGGATGCAAAAAACCCTGCACTGCTGGTGATGTTAGACCTCTCAGCAGCTTTTGACACCGTCGACCATCAGGTACTAATCAACCGCTTGTCTCAGCAGGTTGGTCTCCAGGGAGCTGTGCTTGAGTGGTTCAAATCTTACCTGTCTGGGAGAACTTTCTCTGTCATGATAGGCGATCTGTCCTCCTCTTCATCAACCCCTCTGACCTCCGGCGTACCACAGGGATCTATTCTAGGGCCAGTCCTCTTCTCTCTTTACATGCTGCCATTAGGATCAATCATCACACGTCATAACCTGTCTTTTCACATGTATGCAGACGATTTACAAATCTATCTGCCAGTCACTCCCAACCCCTCACTCAGTTCAAACACTCTTGTCAACTGCTTAAATGACATTAAGCACTGGCTCTCTCAAAACTTCCTCCACCTAAACACAGATAAAACTGAATGCATTTTGTTTGGTGCACCTGATGACACCAGCAACATCCTTCCCTGTCCCAGTGTTGGTTTTCCCCTCCCCCACTTCAACTCGGTGGTCAGAAATCTTGGAGTGCAGTTTGACTCCAATTTAAAGTTTGATAAACAGATCAGTTCTGTTGTCAAGACCAGCTTTTTCCAACTCCGTCTGCTCTCCAAAGTCAAGTCATTTCTTAGTCGTGGTGATCTGGAGAAGGCCATCCATGCCTTTGTGACCTCCAGACTTGACTATTGTAATGCTTTGTATCTTGGCATTAATCAATCCTCCATCTCCCGTTTACAGCTTGTACAGAACTCTGCCGCGCGCTTTTTGACCAACACACGAAAATATGAACACATCACTCCTGTCCTGTCCTCTCTACACTGGCTCCCAGTTCAGTTCAGGATACAGTTCAAGTTGCTGCTGTTTGTTTTCAAAGCTCTGAATGGACTTGCTCCCCTCTACATCTCAGAACTTCTGAAAGCCCATCAGCCTGGCAGGGACTTACGATCTGCCAGTCAACACCTGCTGGAGGTGCCTCGCTCGAGGTACAAGCAATGGGGAGACCGGTCATTTTCTGTTGCCGGCCCAAAAGCCTGGAACAGCCTCCCCCTTGAGCTGCGTGCCACCTCTGATCTGACTCTGTTCAAAACCAAACTGAAGACCCACTTGTTCAAAAAAGCTTTCAGTGTGTAACTTTTATTATTTTGTATTTTAGTATGTAGCATCTTTATTTCAATTGCATTTTTATTTCACTTGTTCAAAAAAGCTTTCTGTGTGTAACTTTTATTACTTGTGTTATTTTAGTATGTAGCATTTTTTATTTCCATTGCCTTCTTTTATCGCTGTGGTTTCTTATTCTATTTTCATTGATCTATTGTTCCCGTTTATTTTTCTTTTTATCCTGTTAAGCACCTTGGTCAATGCAAGGCATTGTGGAAGGTGCTATACAAATAAAGTTTATTATTATTATTATTATTATCAATGTCTTTTACAAGGATGTCCTGGACAAATCTAGTTTGTAGTGTTTTCAGATAAACATTTTTTATTAATACATCATACTAGTGAGCATATTTCACCTGCTGGGAAGAAGAAAACTGTTTACTTGGTGCAGAACAAATGACATTTTTAAGGAATTGTGTCCAGAAATTCCCCATCTCCTCTTTAATCCTGTTGGGGTTTATGCACGCTGCGTGCAAGACGACCAATCCATGGTGTCTGGGTACATTGTCAAGTACGATTTTGGAGACAATTTAATCCCTTTAAATCCTGTTTTGTTTGCTGACATGAAACAGTTTGCCCAGTAAAACCACAATCCAATGAAGATGAGGCCTTTAGAGTAATATGGTTTTCATCACCCAGATTTGATCTTTAAATATTTACTACTAGGCATGGCGTGGTGTGTACACACGTCATTTTAATTAAATCCTGGGTGCAAATGCTCTTTATTTCTCGTCTTTATTTTGACACGGCTGGTGCATGAGCTCACTATAAAGTGAAAAAGGAGGGAGATAAGCCACATGGAAAGGTACAAGAGCTGATTTGCGGGCAGACTCTGACAAAAGGTGTCGTTAAAGAAAAGGATAAGAAAAACAACAGGTCATTCGAAAGGAAAAAAAGTGTTAGGGAGTAGAAAGGAGGAGGAGACGGGAAAGAAACTGATGTAGATTTGAAACAGAGCCAGGAGGATGGGAACGAAAAAACATAAAATGTGATTGAGGAGGAATAAAAGGGGATAGATGAGCAGCATGTTTGTCTAACAAGGTTTATAAAGAGTTTGTTTTGGCAGTGTGCCACTTCCTTAATGGATTTTTTTTTATTGGCCCATCTTTGTGTGCTTCTTCCTAACATGTACCAGTCAGCGTACAAGTGTAAGTATGCACACTTTAATATAAACTTGGACTGATAAGGGGGAATAAAGTACTTCAAAGGTGTAAAACTATTCTGGGACTTGAGCATTTGGAGAAAACAACTTGTTTCAGAATGAAAACTTGTTCAGATGCAAGTGAGAAGAAGATGCACAGAGAAGTTAAAGCTGAATGATCTGATTGGTGAATGGTTCTGTGGATTCCCAGTGGGCGGGGCTACGCTGACAGACGAGCAGGAGCTAATAAATCATGTAGTCTGTGTGTAAGTGATAGGCTGAGTGTGTGTGTGACATGTCAGTAAGGGTTTCACAAAGCTTCAGTCTACTGAATCCAAAGCAGCCTCCACTGTCTGTCTGCTGCTCTGACCCACTTTCCACTGTTTCCCTTCTTCATCCCTCGTTACCTCCATCTTTTATTTTTCCCTCCACTCAACTTGTATTCTGTCTGTCAGCCCTTCTTTTAAGTCCCTGCTGCCCTCCTTCTGGATTTTTTTTTCTCAACTTACTCTTAATCTGTTTTTATCCTTTGGTATAATAATGGGAGTAAGAGCTTCTCTTTCATATTTGGATTATATTGTGAACAATTCAACTGTCTTAATTTTCTTTAAGTTGTATACCTTGACTTTTTTTTTAACCATGGGTGATTTTGATTTAATCTTGTTTTCTTGACACTTTGACAGTACTGTGCAAATGTAATAAAGCATCCCTAATTTATTTGTTTAGCTTCCAAAGAGCTAAACTTTTTAGTAGGGGTGCACCGATTGCAGTTTTCTGGCCGATCATCAATCTCTAAAAAGTCTGAGCTGCCGATTCCGATTTCGTCCGATACCGATTTTATTTTATAAGCGACACTGTCAAGTGTTATAATGTCACAATGCACCTGAAATTTTCCAATCTTATTTTATTGAAAACCATACCCTTGATCAATATCCTAGAAACAATACAAACTGACCTTGAAGTAGAGCTCTGAAATATAAATGAAGTTTAGAGAATTGTTGTTAAAACTACAAAAAAATTGCAAAAATTGTTTTCTCATGTAAGTATAATCAGATTGCCAATAACCCAAAATTAAGGAAATCGGGACAGATGTATTGGTGTTTTACCTTCATTGGTGCACCCTGACTTTTTAGTAATCTTAATATGTTCTTTTTCAACAATTTTCCAAACTCTCTGAAGCTCTTTCAAAAACAATTAATGAGCTTTGGCTGCTTTTTCACTTATTCTCTGTCTTACCTGATCAGGACAGCATAATGTGCGGTGTGTACTTCAAACACTTGTTAATGTATGTCAAACTGTGTTCATCATAAATTGAACAAAATAAATTGGAGAAAATTGTGTTTTTTGGGACTAGCTGCTGTTAGTAAAGTGTCTAAAGATTTATTTGGAACTGTTCCTTTGCTAAGCTGTTCACATGTCGACACGTTACTGGGTCAGTGTTGTATGGGAAGGGAAGTGAAGGGAAGTTTTGAGATCATTGTCACTGT
Source organism: Garcialebias charrua (assembly GCA_038048925.1). NCBI lineage: Eukaryota > Metazoa > Chordata > Actinopteri > Cyprinodontiformes > Rivulidae > Garcialebias > Garcialebias charrua. The sequence continues at coordinate 115,231 of JBBPBX010000854.1, forward strand.
ATGTTTCCATACAATGGTGAAATTAGTTTACCCATGTGGAGCAGTGGGCAGCTGTGTAAGTGCCCAGGAAACAATAGGGTTTAGTTAGGTGTCTTGCTCAAAGACGCCACGCCATGTGGGAACTGCGACGTTCTGGTCCCCAGTCGGCTACCTCTACCCCATCTCAGCCCCTGGTTCATATGATATACAGTACTTATCAAAAAAAAACTATTATTATTATTATTATTATTCTTTATTATTATCTTATTACTATCTTTTAAGTTGAGCTTTATTTTTTTTATTTATTTTTTGTCTGATTTATAGTTCAGAGTTATGAACAAGCAAGCAAAAACTTTCCTCTGGAAATAGTCAGCACTAAAACAAAGTATAAAAGAAGTCAAAGTTGGAAGATAAACTTTATCACAAGATTTCAAGAAAGTATGTCTTGAAGGCAAAACAAAAGTACTCAAAGGATGGCTCAAGACTTTTGCACAGTATTTTACCTTCATAAATGTCAACCTGCCTTCTAATTCCAAATTTTAGGTTCAGGTTCAATATAAAACAGTTTCAATAATACTGAGTC
>JBBPBX010000855.1:0-13165 GCA_038048925.1 Garcialebias charrua
AGAGCAGGTTGACTCCTCGAAACTCTAACCCAAAATGCAGGAAGTGCCCCTTAAGAAGGGGGTGTGACTTAGTCACATACTTCCTGCTGATTGGTTGTTGCACCCCTAGAGAGGGTGTGACTTTGCAAATGAGTGAGTTTGAGTGACAGATGATAGGGTAGACAAAACATAGAAAACATACGTGAGAAGATGCAGGTGCATGTGCACAAGTCAGTACTTTGTTTTGAGAACTGATTCATTGTTTTTAGAAAGGACGGGAGACCGAAAGCAAGCTATGTCTAGCACTTTTCCTTTGAAACAAAAACAGTTCAAACAAATACGAAGGATTGTTCCTTCAACTTTCGACACTTATTCTGCCTAGAGCAGACAGTTCAAAGCATGATCATTCTGAGATGTTCTCTTAACTTTGTCATATTTAAAATATACCAGTTTAGTAAAATCATCATTGAAATGACAAAAATACTGTTTGATCAATTCTGAATTAACACACATTAAAGAGAAAGTTCAATCTGATTAATTAGTGTCCATTAATTCATAATAATTGTTAAAATATATAAGTGTCCATCTGTCTCCTTGAGGTTCAAGCAAGTGTAACACTGAGTGATTCAGAGAGGTGTAGAGAGGTGTACTTGAAGGTCAAGACAGAAATATCAGAGGCTAGGTGTATCACTACACAGGTTTCCCACTAGATGTCAACATACCCCTGTTTTCCCATTGCTTGGCAAAGTAAAACAGAGTTGAGAGGGCGTACTGGCTGTCCGTGTAAACAGTAACACTTTGTCTTTCAGCCAGCTGGCATGCGCGTGTGAGTGCAATTATTTCTGCAGCCTGAGCTGAGTGATGGTGGGACAGCTGCTTTGCTTCTATGATAACGTCAGGGAGCTGGACAATTGCATAACCAGTCTGAGTTTTTCCAGTGTCAGTCCTGAAACATGATCCGTCCACAAACCAAACTAACCCGTCAGTCAGAGGTGTGTCAGTTAAATCAGATCTGGGCAAATGAACCTGTTCAGTGATTTCTAAACAGCTGTGAGGTGTTCCGTCATCTGGGAGTGGAAGAAATGTTGCTGGGTTTAAGACATTACAACGTTTGATGTTTATGTGGCTCTGTGATAACAAAAGTGCAGTGTAGGAGAGGTGGCGAGCTGGGGACAGGATGTTCATTTTGCTCTGCAGCAACAACACGTCCACGGCATGAGGTACAAGGAGGTCTGTCTCATGAAACAAGATCAAGTCAGCTGTGATCTGCACAGCCATTGCAGCAGCACAAACTGCTTGAACGCACGGTGGTAAAGCTAATGCCACAGAGTCTAATTTCTTTGAGTAAAAACCAAGAGGTTTCATTTTGTCTCCATGCTTTTGCAGAAGAACTGATGTCATAAAGCTGTTTCTACAATCAACAGTCAGTGTAAAACGTTTTGAATAGTCAGGCAGAGTCAAAGAAGTTGTTTGAATGAGTTTCTGCTTCAATGTTAAGAAGGCTTGCTTCGTGGGCTCAGTCCAAGTGATTTTGTCTGTCAAGGTCATAGGAGTGTCATAGATCAAACAGAGCAAAGGTTGTGTCAGCTCGGCGTAATGTGGGATATAATATCTACAAAAATTACTGAGACCAAGAAAACTCATCATTTGTTTTTTTGTTTCAGGCCTCGGTGCGTCAGCAATGGCCTGTTTTCTTTTCTGCTGTATCTGTTTTCCATCAGCTGATAGTGTATGTCCCAAATAACTGATTTCAGTCTGTACCCACTGTATCTTAGATCTGCTCACTTTGTTACCTGTTTGTGCTAAATGTTTCAGCAGTGTGATTGAGTCACGTCTGCATGCTTCTTCTGTTGGTGATCCGACTAAAATGTCATCCACGTAAACCAACAACTGACTACCTTCACTCAACACAAGGTCAGACAAGCATGACATGATGGCTTGTGTAAATATTGTGGGGCTATATGTGAGGCCCTGCGGGAGCCGAGTGAACGTAAATCTTGTTTTTTCAAAAGTAAACGCGAACCAGAACTGTGAGTCAGTGTGAATGGGTATGCTGAAGAATGCATTACTGAGATCAATCACTGTAAAATATTTGTTGTCTGGATTTAAAGAGTTCAGCAGAGTGTGGGGGTCTGGAACGTTTGGGGCGATCGATTGTATCGCCTCGTTCACAGCCCTCAGATCCTGGACAAGTCTCCAATCCTCCCTGTTGGCCTTTTGAACAGGAAAGATAGGAGTATTGCAGGGAGAATCAGGACACTTTCTAATTACACCTGCTTTCAATAAATCAGAAATGACTGGTGTAATGCCTTTCACGGCCTCCGGTTTCAGTGGATACTGTTTAACCACTGGTCGCCAATCTGATTTTGGCTTTATTTGTACTGGAGGGATGGAATTCAATAACCCAACATCTGAAGGCCCAGAAGACCATAATGTTTCAGGTAATTGTCTCAGGTCTGCCTCATCACGTTCTGAGAGGAGCACCATGTCTGATTGTCATAAGGAGAGAGCATGCACTCTGGGTTCACACATCAGAACCAAACAAAGCTGTTTCTTCCACATTTTGCACGACGCACTGTATGACCATTCATTTTGTGGGGGAGAGAAGTCTGTGGAAACAGCCGCTGTTCTGATCTGAAAACCCACATCTCTCCATTGCATGTCGTTTGGTTTAAACAAACATATGTGTGGGATTGTGTCCAGTTTGTAAAAATGCTTTTGTTGTTCAGGCAGGAGAACTGTTGCAGCGGCGAGAGAATGTCTGTCGGTGTACAGCTCAGCGATCGCCATGGTGACCTGCTTTTCTGCCAGAAAAGCATTTATGTAGTCTGTGTCATCTTGTTTAAGAATATTCATTGTTAAATGTAGCTGACTTAAAGGCATTTCATCTTCAAGGGCTGTTAACACACTTCCTGCCTCCTGCATCAATGTAGAAGCAGCTGCCAGGTTATTAGTTGAACCCAGATCATATGAGCAGAAAACGTCAATTAGGCTTTGATTTGCATAAATCTGTGTTTTATTTAATCTTGCTGCTCTCATCCCATCCTGGACGGGAACTACAGCAATGGCGAGTTTTGTCAACAAGTCTCTACCAAGAAGGTTAATTGGACAATCAGGTGATATCACGACGTTTGCTGAGAAGGAGTAGCCAGTTTCTTCATCTGTGAAGTGTACTGGTTTTGAAATCATTTGTCTATTTGTCATACCATCTGCTGATTTTACCCAGATGGAGTTTTGTGATGGTTTCAGACCAGGAATGCTGGTTTTTAAAACAGTCTTGCACGCGCCTGTATCACACAAAAAATCAACAGGGATCGTGTTCACCCGCAACGTCACATACGGCTTCTCCTTCAGTGAGCTCAATAAGTTCCATGCTGAGCATATGTTTACTATCTCTTGACCTTGGGCAAAGTCAGAGCTGGCTGCACTTTCATCTAGTCATGCACTGAAACCTCTGTTTTGAGGGTGCGGTGGAGCAGCTGATAAATCTCCATTAAACCCCCCGTTTTGAGAGTGGTTTGGAGCTGCTGAGAAATTTTCATTAAACCCTCTGTTTTGATAGTGACTAGGAGCAGCTTGAAACTGCCCTCTGTGAGCGCCCCTTCCCCTCCCTTGGGAGTTTTTGTAACAATCTCGTGAAAAATGCCCCAATTTCCCGCACGAATAGCAGCTTTCTGGATGTGGCTGCCTGAATGTGTTAAAATCATTATGTCTCGCTCTCATGCGACCCCGTCTGTTATTTTTTCTCGAAGGGCCGCTGTAAAATACGTCTGAGTCATCACTAAGGAACACATTCGTCTTGTTATCAGCGTTATTTCCGGCTTTTCTGTTTTTTATAATTTTTTCTGCGTGACGCGCCCACTGCATTAAGACAGTCACGGAACATGTGTCGACCTCTATCAGATGTTTTCTCACCCATTTAGAAATCTCAGGACGAAAAGATTGTAACAGGCCATTTTTCAGCTGTTGTTGAAAAGCTGAGTCATCATTTTCGGCTGGAATAATACCGCAGTGAACTTTGAATTCCTTCTCGTATCTGATTTTAAAGTCAGTCACCTCCTCATCAGGTTTTTGTTTCACAGCTGAGAGAGCTGCATAATCAGCACGCCTTTTAAAGGCCTCTCTCACACGTGCACAAAGAGCTGACCACTGTGTTAAATAGCCACCTGTTAACTGTTGGTCTGTTTGAGGATAAGGGTACGGATTGTTGTCATTATCTCTGCCTGTGTAATCACCCCGCACTCTGGCCCAATACTTGCCCAACGACGATTGAGCCGCTTCCCCCGTTTCATGGCCATTTAGATGATAAGAATGTATGATTCCTAGCATATCTGTGATCCATGCCTCTGGATCTTCAGCCACATTTATGACGCCCTCAACTGCCCTTCTGGCCTCTTCCAGCGTCCATGGTCTAAAAACAAACACAAACTGAGCACCGTCCGGTGCTGGGTTTGGATTTGGTACCTGGATCATGGGATATAATTCAGTGGTTAGGCCAGACGTTGTTGGTTTTACGTCACTTAATTTGCTGGCGACGGTTTGGCTTCGAGTGTGACTGGCAGGGGGACTGAGTATTGGTTTTATATCGACCTCTGGCTTTATTTCAGGTAGTTCTGGGTGTAACTGTTGTATCTGCGGAGGAGGTACAAAAGATGCAGCTGCACCATTTCCTCCAAGGTCGTAAGCAGGACGTCGAGTGCTAACAACCATTTCGTTATCTTCTGGATGGACGAAAAGCGTATCAGATGTTTTGTTTCTTTTCTGGAGCTTATTTGTCCTTGACTTCTCGACCTGTTCCTCCCTAATTTGTGATTCAGTCAGCCATAAATTAGCTACTGTCAACTGAAGTTGTAATTTATCCCTTTTTTTTCCTTTAGACAGAGCAATTTTATCCTGGAGTAATGAGACAAGCATTTTCCAGGTCTCAATTTTAAGATTTGGGATAACTTTATATTTTTTCATCCATTTCTCTAAATATTTTACTGAGTCTGGATTTTTTTCAAACATAAATTTAGCATCCTTAGTATTTGTGCTCCGAGTTGTTCTGCTCCTATAATTTCCCATTTTTGCTAGGTATGACAAACTCTTTGTGTACTTATTAATATACGTGTGCAAATTAATTTTAAAACTGGAAATGTTTAGATCCAATGAGGTCACTTACTCTTAATTTTCAAATAGGAGTCCTTGAAAACAAACCAGAGAATGTGGTTGTGTTTCCTACTCCTCAAACACTTACGTCAAACAAACCTCGTTTCATACATACACATGTACAGAGATTCACATGTAAAACATGAGCTGGTTCTCCTTACATACCACACACAGGTACCAAATTCACACAAGCGCTTAAAAGAAACAAAGGTACTATGCTTATTCACTCCCAAAAGACAGGCCACAGTAAAACAAAACAATCACACAGAGAAGTAGACTTGGCGAAGGTTAAGCACGGGTGGGGGCCAGAGAAGGCCCACAGAAAACAGATAAGAGATGTTCAGAGGGGCGCCGAGTGTGCCCACACACACACACACACACACACTCACACACACACTCACAGGAGCCTGGAGCAGGAAGCACACAACAGAGGAGAGTGGGAGAGAGAAAAAGTCAGAGTAGCAGGAATGTTCACAAACGTACAAAAGGACTAAAAATGTCAGATTTTTTAAACAAATACACGACGCGATATAAAAAGATAAACGCCTTATTATCCCTTCTCGTCCAGCTGGGCCTTCAGTGTCCAATATAAGGTCTGGCGGTCAGCTTCACAAACGTACAGTATGATCTCAGCGTAATTTTGACCGCCCTCGCTTTAATATCAAAAGATCTCGGTTCTGTCAACTAGCGACGTGCGCAAAAGTTCGCCTAGTTTTCGAAAAACAGAACCTCACTCCAAATTTCAAGGCCAAGCACCGAGACAGTTCAAACCATATTCATACGACGTATCAGCAAAAAAAAAAATCCTGTTACTCACGTCTTGTTAGTCTGTGCGGTGTGATAGGGATGTCCGTCAAGCCGTTCCTGATGATTCAAAGGACCTAAAACGCTGGCCAGGTGAGGCAACCCCCCCCGGGCTTTGTCGCAGGCCGTGCACGGGCTTCTGTGCAGCGCGTCCTGTTTGACGTGCACCAGGAGCGGATATGAGGAAACTCCCGGGTTTCGGCACCAATTATGATAGGTGTTTAGACACCTGTTACCTTAATAAAAACCACACAAGATAAACAAGAGAAATGAGTTAGACAGAATCATGGAAACTTTGCAAAGGGGATTAGGCTTTTTAATGTACTTCTGAAACTTGGTTGGTCTCATGAACACATTCTTGCACAAATCCGAATTGTGCAGCTATCACAAACCATTTATACAAGTAGGAGGAGGAGTTTTGACAAGTTACACAAATCTCTGACATCATACAGATAGATAAACTGCAGTCAGGGTTCTGCATGAGGCAGGAACATCTAATCAAAACATTGTACCATGAACAAACAAATAAGTTTGTCTGTTCTTCCTCAAGGACCAACACTGTTTGTATCTCAAATTAATTGTTTGAATGTGAACAGAGAACATTATATTAAAGTGAGCTGGGTAAGAATTATTGTTCAGAGTGATTAGTTTTAGATGATAAATGTTGAATATCTCCATCATTCTCTCTGCTTTCCCGTTTTGTGTGGGGAGTATGGTGATGATGTTTCATGTCTAATGCCTTTATCTCTGAGTAGTGTTTGAAAGTCATTACGTGTACTCAGTACCATTGTCTGACCTAAAACACATAACATTCCCATAGGGTGCACAGTCTGCCAGAAACTGCTTTGCTGCTTTAGTCGCTTCACTTTTGTTTTTCAACCTGAGAAGCACACCTGTGGATGCGGTCCTACATCTTCGTGGCGAACTGATCTGCAGGTGCGGGTGGTGTTGCGGGCTTCTCCACATGTTTTACGGCTTTCAGTCCAAAAACCGCGGACAAGCTCTGCTCCAGCGGTGGGACCGGGGGAAAAGTCTGGTCCGTCAGCCCCTGGACCTTCGTCACCGGAACAAATGACGCCACAGGAGCTCTCATTTTCAGCGGATCGTGCCTTTCTGCCTGCAGCAGGGAGAGGATGTCCGCGACGCATGGCCAGATCATCTGTGCCTGGTTCACCGGCTTCGTAGCAAACCGTCCTGCCAGGAGTGGTTTGGAAGACGCCTGTGTGATGCCTTCAGGGACCGTCATGCCGCACATACTCGCTGCCCACCTGATGATGTCGGGCAACGCGTTGGCCAGGTTGACGTGAGGACCCTGGTCGACCGTGTCAGGCTCCGGCTGTCCCTCACCCTCAGGAGACGTGCCCTGCTGCTGCACGACTCCGTGTCAAAAAGCTGGTAGGCCACTGGGTCCAGATCTGCTGGCGGGCAAGCTGGTACCTGCGCGTTTGCCATGGCGGCCATGTCGACCACGGCTTCTCCCTCGGTGGGGGGTAGGGTCGGTTCCGCGCACTTCAACAGAAGTGGGGCAACATGACTGCTAGCTCCTTCCAGCTAGGGAATGAAGGGTGAGACCGGACCCGAACCCCCAGCGGGGGACAGTTGGCCTCGCTAGCTACCCCCGTGGACGCATAATCCCCCTTCTCCAGGAACCACAGGGAGGGGGAGGTGACCACCATCGGCTGAGCCTCCGTTGCCGTCCGGCCAAGGAGGTCGAACCGGCGCTCCTTCTCATCCTCAGACAGGAGCTGGCAGGCGAGACACACCAGGTGCTGGACCATTGCCTGTTGTGCATGTTCGAGTCCAAGGCACATCTCGCAGACAAGATGCATGTCGGCCTGCAGCATGAAGCCGGGTTGGCATCCTGTGCACTTCTTAAAAGATTGTCTGGAAGCCATCGTAGGATGAAATCTTCTGTATCGTATGGCGTGAAAACTTTTAGGGAGTCGATTCTCGGTCAGCAGCAGACTAAATAGCAGACCGAGGCGGGGCCCACGGCAGGTGGGCATGGACTAGAAGTCTTCAGTGATTGGCGCGAAGCGCAGGGATAAACCCACTAGGGCGTGGCTTAAAGGGCGGCAGCCTGCATGAAATAGAACAGCGTTTCTCTCTGAAAAATCCGACTACAAGCGAATGCAACATAAGCAATAACAAAGGGTGAGATGGAGGAAGAAGGGTGATACCTTTTCCATCTCAGCTCCACTACATTTGTCTTGTTTATTTTTCATTCATTAAAGAGGGGCACCAGATGTTCAGTTTACTGACCATCAACAACTTCATTAATATATTCACCTTTTAATGATCAGAATCAGTCACTGAAGTAGAATCTGTTAATTACAGGGAGTTCTATGAATATTCATCTGAATGAAGAGACCAAAGTTTTCTTTGAAGTTTTAGTACAAAAATAATCAAACTAAAAATCAACAACAATAATAAACAAACAAACAACAATAATAATGAATTATTATTCAGGCTGAACATTCAAGGCTTAGTTCTCTTACCTAAGGCAAAATTGACTCTGAGCAGGAATTATTTCAGTTTTATATACCGGTACGCATGAATTTAGACAAAGTTTGACTATTTTAATAAGTAGATTGGATTTTGGTTGAAAGAAGTTATTTAATGTGATCAGATCAATTATTTATCATCACTGCAAACCAGGAAATGATTCATCAATTTGCATCAGCTAAAAATGGCATAACCAGAGGCATCCTGTCACCAGTTTCTGCTCCTTACTGGGTCAGTGGTGAGGGCACCACTCATCTTTCTGGGGTTCTGCTGGTGGATCAGGCCAGGATACATCGTGAAGAGGATTAACTCTACTGGAAACTGCCCAAAGGTAGCTGAACGTGCTGGATCCATCCTCCAGCGTTAGCGCTAGCAGCATTCTCCATTGATGTGGAAGAATGGCAGTAGACTTGATCCTTCTTCCCATCCATCCATCCATTTTCGTCCGCTTATCCGGGGTCGGGTCGCGGGGGTAGCAGCCTAAGTAGGGAGGCCCAGACTTCCCTCTCCCCAGCCACATGGAGCAGCTCCTCTGGGGGAATCCCAAGGCGTTCCCAGGCCAGCCGAGAAACATAGTCCCTCCAGCGTGTCCTGGGTCTTCCTCTGGGCCTCCTCCCGGTGGGACATGCCCGGAACACCTCACCAGGGAGGCGTCCAGGAGGCATCCTAACCAGATGCCCGAGCCACCTCAACTGGCTCCTCTCGATGTGGAGAAGCAGCGGCTCTACTCCGAGTCCCTCCCGGATGACTGAGCTTCTCACCCTATCTCTAAGGGAGAGTCCAGACACCCTGCGGAGAAAACTCATTTCAGCCGCTTGTATCCGAGATCTCGTTCTTTCGGTCACAACCCAAAGCTCATGACCATAGATGAGGGTGGGAACGTAGATCGATCGGTAAATTGAGAGCTTTGCCTTTCGACTCAGCTCTCTCTTCACCACGACAGACCGGTACAGAGCCCGCTTCACTGCGGACGCTGCACCTATCCGCCTATCGATCTCACGCTCCAGTTTTCCCTCATTCGTGAACAAGACCCCGAGATACTTAAACTCCTCCACTTGGGGCAGGACCTCCTCCCCGACCCGGAGAAGGCATGCTACCCTTTTCCGGCTCAAGACCATGGCCTCGGATTTGGAGGAACTGATCCTCATCCCGGCCGTATCACACTCGGCTGCAAACCGCTCCAGCGAAAGCTGTAGATCACGATCTGATGAAGCCAGTAGGACCACATCATCTGCAAAAAACAGAGAAGCGATTCCAAGGCCACCAAAACGGATCCTCTCAACACCATGGCTGCGCCTAGAAATTCTGTCCATAAAAGTTATGAACAGAATCGGTGACAAAGGGCAACCTTGGCCATCCTTCTTCCCAATTATTGTTTATTTGTTGGTTTCAATCTGCTTCCAAAAAAATCCTCCTTCTCTGATTCCATTCTAGGCAATTTGGTTAATAGAAAACGGTTCATTTTTGCATTCCGTGCACTTTTCAAATGTTTACCGAGCTTACTTGAATTTTCACTTCCGGGTCGGAGGTTAATTTCCTGTTGTGAAATCGAATTTTTTTATTTTTTAACTCAATATAATCATTGATTATTTTATTTTTTTTATTTTTTTTATTACCTGTAGTTGTGTTTTGCGAGGAAAATATCACAACAACCACATATTAAAGGATATTAACTTAGATGAAAAAGAAAATAATCTGATATTTTCTTGGGGGTGCTATGACATTTCCAGGGGGTACTCTAGCGCCCGCCTGGCACCGCCCCTGTCTGTAAGCAAATTGGTGGGGGTCAAGGATTTATGGGAGGAGTGAAGTGATGTGACTCCTGACCAGCTTTTCCAAACACTTCATCGCCTCTGGAGGGAGAGAAACTGGCTGGTAGTCATTTAGACAGGATAACAGAATGTTCTTGTGTGTGCATAGCACTATAAGGACAGGGCTGAGAACAAGTCAGTTAAACTATAGACACTGTACTGGTCATTATGTGAAGGCTCTGTGCTTTTCTGTGTTTAAGCTCCTTGCATGTGAGTAAACTGGTTGAATCTTCACCTCTCTGTGGTCATTGAGTGAGCCTTTTCTTTATTTTCCTAGCATCAGCAGAATCACCAAAAATGGTGCGGAGCCAGGGCCCTGATCAGGGTCAGTAACCCACCGGAAATGCTGTTCATGTAGAGGAGTCAGGGCGCTGCTCCGGGTTAATAAAGAAACATAAATGCTGCAGACTCAGGTGCATTGTATACAGAGCATCCAGAAAGTATTCACAGTGCTTCACGTTTTCCACCTTTTGTTATGTTACAGCCTTATTCCAAATCGTATTAAATTAATCTCTTTCCGAAAAATTATACACATTAACCTCATTATGAGAATGTGAAAAAAAAATTGTTTTTGATTTTTGCAAATTTATTAGAAATAGAAAACCAAAAAATAATAATAATTTCATTTAAAAGCGCCTTTCAGGACACCCAAGGACAAATGAGTTGCAAAATTCTGTGGAAACCATGTGAGAGAGTTAAGGCTCCGGCAGAGCTCAGCGTACTGCCTGTACGCCACTCTAGGTGCGCATTCTGTGCGCACGCGTTCGCTGGCACAGCTCTGCTTTCGTTCTCGCGTTTTCGCTCCAAATTCTTGTTGTAATTTGAGCAGCTGCGTGCAGAGCGTCTACCTACGGGACAAACTGAGGTCGCTGATTGGTCATTTGCTGACACGCCTACTCAATTGATTGACAGGTCGAGTGGGAGACAAAAAAAATGCATGAGCTGGCTCGGCTGCAGCCGCTGCGGGGTTTATATGTTAATAAAAAGTTCTAAAAGATAAAAATAAAAACAGGGAGCCTTGGTCCTGCAGCCCACAGCCCACCAGGAAATATTTAGAACGTCACGCAGCCAGGTAGGACATGAGTTATTATTCGCTCGTGACAAATTCATTCATTTCAGTCATGGAGTTAGCGGAGGAGGAAGCGATTACTTGACTTTTGGCAAAAAAAACAACATAAAAGTCCAGTTTAGCGATGAAGAAGGGGAATTTAATTCATTTGTGTAACATACAAAACAGTCCGGCGCCGGGCAATTTATTGTGAGACAACGCGCATCGCGTACGCGGTCGTAAAATTTGAGCTTTGCGCGTTCGTGCCCTGCGGGGCTACGCTTGTGCCTCAGCGTACGTACGGCGTAGTGTGGCGTACTGCCTGTACGCTGAGCTCTGCCGGGGGCTTTAGGACATAATAATAATAATAATCATCATTTTATTTAAAAGCGCCTTTCAGGACACCCAAGGACACTTAACAAACCAACACAGTGTAATACAGAGCAAACATTATCAGTGACAAATTGAAATATAAAATACATAAAGGATACAAAATGGAAGATAAAAATACATTTAGTAAAGTTAGTGATAAGCTAGTCTAAAGAGATGGGTTTTCAGGGCAGTCTTGAACAGAGAAAGGGAGGTGGTGTTTCGAAGGTCTGGCGGTAGGGCGTTCCAGAGGTGAGGGGCAGAGCAGGTGAAGGCCCTGCTCCCCATGGTGGAGAGGTGGGCAGAGGGTACATGGAGATGTAGTGAAGAGGAGGATCTGAGAGAGCGTGATGGGATGGGGATTTGGAGGAGGTCAGATAGATAAGGAGGGGCAAGGTTGTGGATAGCTTTGAACGTGAGGAGTAGAATTTTGAAGATGATGCGTGATTTAACCGGGAGCCAGTGGAGCTGCTGCAGGACAGGAGTGATGTGGTTATAGTAGGAGGTTTGAGTGATGACACGGGCAGCTGAGTTCTGGACCATCTGTAACTTGTGGAGAGATTTGTTGGGGAGGCCGTAGAGAAGGGAGTTGCAGTAATCGATACGGGAAGTCACAAGGCTGTGCACCAGGATGGCTGTGGAGCGGGGTGTGAGAGAAGGACGGAGACGGTTAATATTATGGAGGTGGAAGACCGAGTAATATTGTTGATGTGTGAAGTGAAGGAAAGAGTGGTGTCGAGGATGACCTGAGGGGAGGGGGATAGCAGAAAGTTGTTAAAATGGTGAAGGAGAGAGAACAATGTCTTTGAATTGCCAACATTGGAACTGTCAGATGTCAGAGAAGTAGCTGCATTTGGCTTGAGAAATACTGTTCTTGTAATGGATTATGTGGTTTGCATAAAGTTCCTTGTGAATTGTGAGACGGGATTTTTTATAGAGACGCTCTAGCCGCTGACCTTTTGTTTTCAGGGAGCGGAGTTCTGGAGTGAACCAGGGTGCAGAGTTGGAGAAGGAAACAGACTGGGTTTTCAAAGGAGCAACAGAGTTAAGGATGTTGGTTAGACTGTTATTGTAGAATGTGACAAGATCATCTGGGTTAGAAGAATTGAAGGTGAAGAAGGTATTATTAATATGAGATAAAAGAATGTCATGGTTGATGTTCTTAATATTGTGGAAGGAAAGAGTGTGTTGAGGTTTCTCTGAGGAAAATTTAAGATTAACATTGAATGAAATCATCAGGTGATCAGTAAAAGGAAGTTCATCAGAAGAACAGTTAAAAGGAGAAAGTCCGGAGCAGCAGAGTAAATCCAAAGTGTGGCCCTTTATGTGCGTTGGAAAGTTGATGAATTGTTGGAAGCCATAGTTGTCGAGGCAGGATGTGAAGTCTCTGGTGAGGGGGTTGTTGTCTTCATCCATATGATTGTTGAAGTCTCCAAGTAGCATCTAGACACCCAGCGGTTGTACGACGACATACGACTAAAACATGTCATCGCTGGTCAGG